>JAQFZG010003114.1:0-14404 GCA_034695465.1 Entomobrya nicoleti | reverse complement strand
ACGTAAGACTTTGTTTATAAATATAATAATTTGCAAACTTTTTATCAAACAAAAAATTTATTTTAAATTTATTTTGCTATTTTCTTCAGTTTGGCATTCTTTTAGAGATGACTCAACCTAGTTTTTTAACCCACATTGGAAACAAGTTTCAAACCACCAGTTTTTAATGTGAAATGTTGCCTTGTAATTTTATTGGTAACTTCGTGGAAAAGGCTCAGTGAAAGAAGTACCGTATGCAAGACATTAATTTTTAACTTTTTGAATTCTCACCATCGTCTTAATTTGCCTATTTAATTCGTTATTGTACCTTGAACCAATAAATACTTGAATAATCTATTGAATGTATTCGACGACTGTATTCAACTAACTTGAGGATCAGTGATGATTTTTGAGGAATGTACATTCGGATTCGATTCGAAGAGCATTAATTCGATATATTATTGGAAGTATTGTAAAAAAAGATTTGGATTTGAGCAACGAT
This sequence comes from Entomobrya nicoleti, assembly GCA_034695465.1. Lineage (NCBI taxonomy): Eukaryota > Metazoa > Arthropoda > Collembola > Entomobryomorpha > Entomobryidae > Entomobrya > Entomobrya nicoleti. Next base: position 13,923 of record JAQFZG010003114.1, on the reverse strand, counting down.
AATCGATAACGATAATCGATAACGATAATAACGATAACGATAATAACGATAACGATAACGAGCAAACGTAGTGTTTGAATGAACTCTTCTCACTTTCAAAGCTAATTTAGTGAGTTTGCAATAAACACATTTGTGTAATCCAATTTGACCGAGGGTAGCAAAATAGCCTAGCGTAGCACAAATTAAATTTTCTATAGATTTTATAAAATGATGCTTATATAACCTTGTAAATTTGAGTCGCTAAGATATTTGGTTCCGTTTTCAAGTAACCTATTCTTAAATTCGTAGCCATTCAGGATCGATTTGAAACCATATTTATTTCATATTTAAAGAGTGCGAGTATGCTTTTTAAGGTTTTTTTTCGACTTCTAAGGTTTTGGTTTGGTTTTCCAAATAATTTAGCTTAGATTGCAAATAAGTATGCACTAGATTTTATAGGAGTACTAATGAGATCTCTAAGGACTACGTGTTCGATTTTTAAACAATAATTACTCGATCTCTGAATAAACTGTATACGATTTCTAATGAATACGTATTGGATTTCTTAAGAGTTTGCATTCGATTTCTAACAAATTCGTATTCGAATTCTGACAAATTTGTACTCGATTTCTGACAAATTCGTATTCGATTTCTAATAAATTTGTATTCAATTTCTAACAAATTTGATTTCTAAAGAATTTGGACTAGATTTATAACAAATTCTTATTCGATTTCTGAAGAATTTGTATTCGATTTCTCGAGAAATCTTATTTGATTTCAAAACAATTTGTATTCGATTTCTGACAAATTCGTATTCGAATTCTGACAAATTTGTATTCAATTTCTGACAAAATTGTATTCAATTTCTAACAAATTTGATTTCTCAAGAATTTGTATTCGATTTCTAACAAATTTGATTTCTCAAGAATTTGTATTTGATTTCTAACAAATTCGTATTCGATTTCTGAAGAATTTTTATTCGATCTATAAGGAACTTGTCAAAAAAATTACTTGATCTGTAAAGAATCCTCAATCGATTTCTATGAAATCCGTTTTCAATTTGTTAGTAATTTTAAAACGATTTCTTACAAATTTAGATTCGGTTTATAAGGAATTCGTATTCAGTTTAAAGATATAAATGGATTGAAAAAAGTTTAAATTTCCAAAACTTGGGCAAAATTTTATTTCATATGGTCTCATTTTAAAGCATTTTAATGCTAGTTCTTACGTTTGTGTTTTACCTGTAAATATATTTCTATTATATATAATTTTCATTTGCATCCGAACTACTTGTATTATTGAATAAATAAATTTGAATCGTTTCTACTACTTAAATCCTTTGAAATCTTGAGCACAATTCAATCTCCAAAGAATTTCGTCAAACAGTTAAAAAATATTTTGTATTGCTGATACAAGATTATTCACAACTTTAAAGAATTTTTTATTATTAATTAATTCAAAAATGCTTTATCGATGTCGAATTTATAAATGATTGATCACTAATTATATTATGATATCAATTCATGCTAGCCAAAGTAACCATAAATACATTCAGCCTGTCAAAAGTTTGGCTTGATTTGTAAGTTTTTTTTGTGACTCTGAATGAAGATTTCAAAAAAAATAACTGTTGTAAAATTTTTGATATGTTTAATATATGCAAAATGTTTTTCGTAAACGAATTCACCGATAGTAACTATACCTTGTAGGGGCCCGCAGGTTCTTTGCACCCCAGCCCCAAACCTTATAGTTACGCCACTGCAAAATTCAAATAAATTTTAATACAATTTGACCTTTAACCCCATTTAAAAAAATTTTAGGGTTAAAGTTAAATTTTGTTTAATTTGTTTTAAATTTGCGTGTCCAACACAAGTTTAGGACTGTTCTTGTCAGCAACTTTATAGAGAGCGTCGATAATAATATTTTCCAGCAGTTCTACTCAGTTGACATTAATAAAGCTAATGTTTATTTTAAGCAGTTTAGCTATCCTGACAGCTACCATTTTAAGCATGGTTGTCTTCCCAACTCCTGATAACCTAATTAAACAAACAATCTGTTCATACTTAACAACGTATACAATTATTATAAAATGAAATTTAAGAAGTTAAAATTTACCCAATATAGCAAAAATCCAAAAATTTGGAACCTCGTTTGTACTTTCCTGCCGTTTTGCGGGCAAAACTTTGGGCTATCGTTGTCAAAATTAAATAGCTGTCGCTTCCAATAACTGCATCGAAGTCAACTTCCGGCGTTATAGTTTTTCTAAATCGTTCGTTTCTTTCTTCGTGATCAGTTTTAGCATCATTTTGTGAAGATTCGCTTTTACCTGATCCATTCCATTATCTATGTCAGATGCAGTTACACCACAAGTATAACTAATAATACCAGGAAATAAAATTTCATCCATAGCGTAAAATATTTATTTCTAGTATTTTATGATTATTTTATTTCTGTTTTTTGATTTTATATTACTACATTAAAAACTTAAAAAACTTAAATACATACCTAAAACTTACATACTAAAAAAATGATGCCGGGTTAGAGATTTTTTTGATGGGTTGGTAACATTTATCATCGTTTGTGTTTTGTATATTATAAGCATTTGTGTAAGCTTGTTGAAGTTGGACCAAAACACCCAAACAAGATTCCATAAGCCACCATATTTGAAATGTATGTATGCGTGCTTTTTCCTGTTTTCTTTTGTTTAGGATGGTGGGATTCTGGTGAGGAGCAAGCAGACATGATTGGACACGTCGGGGAAGAAGAGAAGACGGAGGATAGTTTTAGGATTTTTAGTAGTAGAAATTCAGGGAAAGTAGTTGAGTTGACATTTTTATGTGTAACTGGATCTGATTGTGATCCATACGACTAGCTTTGTAAATTAAAGGAAATAAAGTTAAAGATTAATTAATTACAGTCGGTGTCTTTAGTTGATTATTTAACTGTTTCATCATTGCCAGAAGGTGGCATATTTTAGGACACGAATACTAGGCATAGGGCATTAAAGAAGTTTATAGGGAAAAAGGAATTTCAGTCTAATAACTTTCGAGCTGTTCGGAAAGCTAGGTTCTGAACCAAGGCAAATAACGTGATTTCAGTTTAGTATTTAGGCTTGTTAGGCTGTCAGCGTCACTTGTTATGCTTGGAATGCTGCATTATGATCCGGAAAATGATGTGTAATGTATCGTCATATCGAGTTTAATCAAATAAGGATATAAACAGCTTGTATTCAAAATACAATGGTATCACACAGGTAAATATGCACATATTTAATTTCAATAAAAAAATAAATATTTGGCAAAAGAAAATAATAGCTGTTTAAAATAAAATTACAATATTAAGTATTCATTGGGGTATAAAAATGAGAATATCTCTGGTGGTTCAAGTTATAATGATGGTTGGAACCGGAAATATTTATTCACAGTTATCACAAAAAACTGCTCGCAACGATGAATAATTTTTAAAAAATCGCTATTTATAATTAGAGATTATATGGTAAAACATCACGTACATTATGATGAAATATCAGTAGATATATACCAAGATATATTATACGATTTACTTTTATGGAAAATAAACGTTGGTGATAGTTTGATGTATTTTTGGAGTATAAAAGCATTCTAAATGTATGATACGTAGGTGATATGACATTGTTTTTGAATGATTGGATAGTATCATGATGCATGAGTTGAATATATAATTGAATACTTAACATTTTTGGCTACCAAATATCATGTTTATGATATATCTTTGTTGTATCTAGGAAAATTGGTTTCTTTGTAATCCAATTGCGTGCACAGTATAAAATGGAAGGAGAATCTAAATTAGCATGATTATCATTTTCATTGTTTGTGATTGATATAACCTTTGTCGTCAGTAATGTTCTCGTTGGGTAAAGATTATTATCACAAGATTACACGGTCAACAAACTTCATCTTATATTATCAATGAAAGCGAATCAAATTCTATCTTGATAATTATTTACTTGTTTCTTTTTACATATAGTCGAATTTAAAATATCGTGGGAAATCATGGAGCAAGATTTGGAAGTTGACATCGCGTCTAACATGGTACGGTTAGCAAGTCCATCAGAATTTACGCGTACGCGATTTTGTGAAGAGAAAGAGCTTGGACTGGATATTCGACGGGAAGATGTCGTACGCGCCTGCAGTACTTGTACCCAAGGTCAAACTATGGGCAGGAGAAAGTTTCGAGATCGGTACCCGAGGCTGGATTAACAAAAGAGAATGAAGTTGGAGTATCCCCCGTCATGTCAGTAAAAGTGGAACGCTCAACTATGCATGATTCTCCAATGTATTGTAAGCTGATGAACACTATTGTGTGGGACAGTCTTCTAGAAATAGACTTGCTATGGATGGATAATGTCTAAAGTTATGACTGGCTATAATGACGCATGCAGAACGAACCAGAAAATGGAATCTTTTCTTGGTATTCAAGTAATATACAAAAACCTTTCTCTCGACAATGTTTTGGGGGACATTGAGAAAGTTAAACTGGAACATGGTCATAATAACGATGACAAGGACACCAAGAGGGCTCTGTATAGTAAACTTGCTGGGAGGATCGTGATGACAACGTACGATAACATGTCTTATGTTGTGGATGATATTGACTTTGATGTGACACCTCAAAACATCTTTACAGCAGCAGACGGACCAGTAAGCTGTTTGGAGTTTTTCAAAAATCAACATGGAATTATAATCAAGAATATAAACTAACCTCTGCTCGTATTAGTGAATCATCAACCATGATATGACAAGGTTACGTTCGAGTATATTGTTCCGGAACTTTGCCGATGGACCAGCATTCTTGAATTTGAAGAAAACTCTAGTTGTACACCTGCAGTCCAGATCAAGGAGATTGAAAATTTTGTCGATAAATTTATGGGAAATCAAAAGGTACGTTATTAACTCGAATTAGACATGTTGACTATTAGTGTGTACGTGTTATTGAAGATAAATTACAACTTGTTATAGATTGATAAAAAGATGAGAGAATGGAACTTAAGAATGAGAGAGAATGTCGTATACAACGTCAAAAGCAGGGAAATGGTGAGAGATTCAAGAAAGTTTGGAAAAACCAATGGAGATTCGTTTAAGTATTCACATATATTATTATATTATTTATATTATATTTAACAGATACAAATTGGATGATAGACGTATACACACATATATGCGAACGATTAAAGAGATTGCAAAGAAAATGCCAGACATTCAGCTGATTATATTTGTCATGATGGAACAAGACGACGAACTTTACGCATGCGTGCAACGTACCTTAACGGTCAAGTATGGAATCCCAAACATGTTCATTGGGATTGAGCAGACTTCGAAGGTCATAGATAAGAAAACAAGCGTTATCGGTGTCGTAGTTGCTAGTGCAAGTCGATGGTACACTTATTTTTTAGCACCACGTTCGAAAGCAAGAATATACCACAACGGCTAAGCTCATCGCAGCAAAGGTTAGCGGTGAGTACTTTTGAAAATTAAATTCCAGTCTTTTCTAAGTATTTTGTTTGTCTCTCTCTTGTTTTGCTAATGCTTGTAGACGTGGAATTAGGTAGTTGAAAAATAAATCCTGTGCACTAGTTTTACTATAATTAAACATAAGTGGTACTAGAGCCTCCATTTTTACGCATTTTTAGGTTATTGTAATTTAAAAACAGTTGGTTTTTCTAAAATAGTGACAAAATTTTATTTCTAATGAACAATGCGTGCAAACATTTTTAATGAGTGGGGTCTGTAGAAAGGTGTGAATAACCTTAATATTAAAATAGAATTTTATTAGGAGCATTTGTGTTCCCTTCTTCTTATTTTGGGCTAACTTTATTTATTAACTTTGGGGTTTGGGTTAACACCTAATTCTTAGTTCCGGAGGACCTCTTCTAGGTCACTCTCTTTTTTTCTCAATTTTAGCTTTGTCGGCGAATTCCTTCTGAATTCACCTTACATATTATGTCTATCTTTAGCTTTCTAGTTTATTCAAACATATTTGTACTTACACACATATATTATTACTCATGATATGACAAGTTATATATACATGATAAATAAATTGCGTTTGTGTTGAATTGCACTTTATTAGCATCCACGCTTGTTTCTCTACATGGTCTAAAAGGCTTATTGTTTCGAGTGAGTGTATTTTTCCATTATAAGGAGAATGATTATTATGATTTAAGTAGATATGTTCACGTGTATATATGAAATTGAGCTTGTCAGTTAGAAGCTTGCATGATAATCCAAAAACAGAAATATTTTCTTGAAAGATTAGTACTGTTATTTATTCCCACCAAAGTATTGTAAAAACGTGATCTAATCTAAAACTTGTGGTTAGGTATAAACATTTACTAATTTACTACTAAACTTATGCAGTAGTGTGATTGTGATTTGTCGTGGTCCATGCATTTTCTGGAGTATTTCTAATCTTTTTTCCATAACTGATTCGTTAGATGCTTTGTAGATGTATTTGAATATCATAAGAGAGAGATAATATTTTGTAAGTACCAAAAAGTGCACTGCTCTCGATTGAAATCATGCATGCATGCATCGAGTTTTTCTACACCTGGGGTAATCTTGAGGTGCGGGAGGGACAGGAATAATAAATACATCTATGTACATATATATACTAGCATATTATTCTCGTAATACCTTCATCATTCCTAGTAACTACGCTGGGCTTCACTCTTGCTTTCCGAAACAATATTTTTAGGCCTGTTTTATTCCAGAATATTATGAATGGTTACATAGCTGATGAGTACAAGTCCCGTTGTAATTATACTACTGATGCATCAATAGTTTCATCGGAAACATGATTCATGTTATATGACATGGGTTTTGCTTATAATATTAACGACAACTTAAATACAGACTACACAAAATGGCCGGTAAAAATGCTATTAGGTCTCTAAAGTGTGGCAATCTGTCATTATGTTAGAGTGGGAATAATGGGAAACAAAGAACCAAGGGGTTATTACCAAGATTATTTTCAGGTTTGTGGTTTCTGGAAATATTTTGTGTTTTGATTTCAGCAACAGCAATTTCACTGATATATTTAGGATATATTTCTTACGGTTAGCAAGTTTAGGAAATTAGTCGTTATGAGTACTTTTCAATTAGATTTAGACTCTGATGCTTGGAAGGGGGTCAAACGTTTGAATAGTGGTTCTCTTTTTATCGTAATGCTGTTAAATAATAATGTCAAGAGAGATGTGGCGACATCTTGGACAAAGTCAGCATGGAAAGCATGCAGAATTTTGAAAATTACGAAAAAGGTTGATAGTAAAAATACATATTGGAACCAAAAAATTCATACGAAAAATAAATGTAGACCTATACATCAAAATTACACAATTTTACTGAATACTTTGTACTTTGTTACTACAGGAAATCTAATTAAAAGATTCTAGTTTAAATTCATTATATTAATTAGTTTAATGCGTATCTTTATCTTTTTGACGTATTTTAAAAAGTCTGATATGAAAAACAATCTACATAGTGATACGTGTAAAATTGAATGATACGTTTTCATATAAAAATGATCAAGTTGAGATGCTGTTAATATTTAGGCTTACAGTTTTAAGCTGGAGTTTCAAAAAATATAACGTACAATGCGTGTATATTTTATCAGCTGAAATTAAAATGCATTGTTTAAAATCCTGCTATTAAGTAAAGAAGATTGATTTTTATTTTCATAATTCGGTTAAAATTTCTTTGAACGCATACAAAATTTGTGTTTATATACATTTTAAGCTTTTGAATTATTTATTTCTTAAGCATGAAAAGAAAATTTAACAAAACTATATTAAAACTTTCATCAATAGATATGATAATAGATCAGTTGTCACTCAATATATTCTCTATTTTACTACCGTGTTTGTGACCAACGAACACGGCTCATAAATTACTGCTAATAAGTTGTAAATAGCGACAAGTGATTTTCTATGAAAATATTGTATAGAAGTACATAGAATTATAATTTTTACCTACTGTTAATTACTTTGTTTTTCAAAATCTTCATTATTACAAACAATAAATGTACAAAATTAATAATAGCAGTTCTTGTTGTCTGTTGAAAAAAAGATATAAGCGCAGCGCCCTTTAAATTGTGTACATAATTTTACCTTAAAATGGAAAGATCATGCGCATTCCTTCTTTACTGACACTTTACTAACTTACTTACATACAGATGTTTTACGTATGAATATTTTTTTGACTTGTTATTTTTAAAAGTGAGTGTGAGTTATTCTCAGAGAAAATAACTAATTACAAGTACAATAAATATGATATGTTGGAAAACTACTAAAATACAGTTTTTCATTCAAAACTTCGTTATAAAATCACATTTTTACAATTCCCTAATTTCCTTTTTAAAATAGTAGTTGCTTTTGGGCTAATTATTTTTAAATGATTCAAAACTTCAACCCAGCATATAAAAAAGTACAGAGGTTTTGAGCTACATAAACCGCACACTTATTTGTACTATTTATTAGAAGAACATTCTATAGGTTTTATTACAGTTTTAATTGAAGTTAAATGATTTTACCAATATAAAATTATCTTAATAACCTTCATGACTGATTAATTTTATCCCGAAATTTAAAACCAAAATTTAAAGTGTCATTGTGTTTAATTTCAATTTTTTGTTCCAATGATAACATCCAAACTGACTGAGAAATAAAAACGGTTACATACCTAAATTGACCCTAAAAATAATTATTTAATAACTTAAGTAAAACTAGATAACTTTTATAGGATTAAAGGATAACTAACGTTTTGTTAAGTATAATGATTTAATTAAAAATCATAACTACATTTTACGTAAAACGGGTCATAGGTTCCATTTCAATTATCATAGATAGGAGGATAAGGATCCATCGATAAGTGATCTTGTCAGATTTCTCGAGATCCTCCAACATCATGAGGCTGAATTGGTGAGCTCCTATTAAAATCATATGAGCTGCGAATGGTATTTGTTCTACTTGAACTTAGACGTGCGGTAGCATCAGTGCTACTGCCAGGAAACTCAACAATTGGATCATTTCTTGGCGAATTATTTCGTTTTGACTTCTTCGACTTCTTCCTATACATCTTAGATTTTCTTCCACTTCTTTGGTTCTTACCTTGCTCATTAGATATTGACCCAGCTCGTTTGTATTTCCCTGCGAAATTAATGCATTAAAAATCACGGCATTTTTGATCACAAAGAAATCCTTACAATAGTCCGGTATAGATGGACTCTGTTGATGATGAAAGTGTCGATGAAGAGTCACGATAATGACTTTTGTTTTCATGTCGTAATGAAGGAAGTTCAATTATTTTGATTCTTGAGGTTTCGGCCTCCATCAAGCATTCTGGATATTGTTGTTGACTTATTACAACATTGTTGATGATTTCTGAACCCCCGGCGATTGAATTTCTTTCCACAACCGCACGTTAAAGGATTCCCTATGCATGCTCCAAGCGTGTTCTTAGGGGTATCATAACTTTTCTGGAGAGTGTAAATCATCCCACAAGTATCACAGAAGTAGGACCTTGGACTGCAACTCTGTTTATGCCTAGTAAGTACGTTTGGGGTACTAAATGTCCGCTTGCAGGATCCGCAAGGAAATTTAGCCTCATGTCCAGCAATGTGATCTCTGCATGCTTTCTCATCAGTAAATTGCACTTTGCATTTTGTGCAAAAATACAGTTTGGAAGACCCAAATGAGCCGTCGGGAAGTGCCACTTGCGTTTCTCCAGTTGGAATTTGGCCATTGCTACGCACGGTGTTTCGGCTGCAGTAAGGTACTACTCCTTGCATTGAAACACGTCGTTTAGGATTTTTACTACTTAGCAATGCTAACGCTGTATTTAAAGGAGGGCCTGAAGCTGAAATCCCCGCGTTGCCTATAAAAATAATTTTAATCAAACAATATCAATAAATTTTATTATATATTGAATACATAATAAAATATTTTTATGATATGATATGATAAACATCGAGTAAAAATATTTTTGTAAAACATTAAAAACGAATATACTGATGTTGGTCCAGCTTTTACAGGAATTTGGGAGTTTCCGATGTTCCAAGGTTCATTTCGACAGTTAAACCTTCACCAGTTCCAAACGTTTTTTCCAACTTCATGCCCATGATGTTATCTTTTAATTGTTTTATATCAATACGTGTAAGAAGGTGACGTCCAGTTGCACATGGACAGGAGTCGTGGATGATGTCACATGTGAGATCGTACCACCGATTATCCACATAGTTGTAGCTGGCTCCGACAATATTTCGCAAAGACCGCACTTGAAAAATTAAGCCAGGGGGCTATATTACAATTTGTGCTTCTATCTGTGTGAAGACCACAAAATTGAACTCAGAACGCATTTTTTTTCCAGCAAAATTTGTGTTGTGAAGAGCTGAGTACAGACATCCATTTTCAGTGTACTTTGAGTTCATCTCATCGATAAATCTGCGATTTTCCGAGGGGTCTAAAACAAACCACTCCTATCTTTCCTGAAACAGAATGTTACAAGTCCCAAAACGCTCAGGTTCCATGCGCAACCCACCACTGGACCCCTTTTCAGAAAAATTGAAGGACGTGTTGGAAATCTTCTTAAACTGTGGGAATAGGGTCACTAAAGTTCCTTGAATTCCTTTTCATTCACCATACTCTTTTCCAACTATCTCCATTTCACTTTAATCAGACAAGTTAGTTGTAAAGTAAATTCTGCTTCCAAATGGATGACTAGTCGGATCCCATCCATCCGGAACAACCTTGGGGCAACTAGGGACACCATTGGGGCACCTTGTGCTTGAAAAAAATTGTGCTGTGGGGTATGCTCAAGATTGGTTGGAAAATCTCGTGCCCGCGAGAACCCGGTGCTCAGAGACGTTGCCGATCCTTGCACATCAGATGTAAGCTGATTACGCGAAAAAAATCATGGCATGTTTTTTTTCTATTCCAAAATTCCGTGTTTCCTTAATTATTTGGGTAATAATAACTTTTGAAATTCGCCGTACAATTTAAATTACACCCACATTCCTTCTCCGGACATTTTGTACTTAAAATGTTCTCTGCTCCATAAACCAAGCCAAGTTTAATTCATTCATTTTAATTTTAAATATTTCATAAAAAAATTAATTGCGTAAACTTATTTGACAGTTGATACACAAACATGACAAACAATCGAAAATTTTCACTAAGATTATATTCCGAGATAAACAAAAATTATTCATTAACTAATTTAAAATCTTTAGCTGTAATTGACCCCCAACCTTGTTAAGTTTAATTGAGCAAAATGGTAATTTATCACACGCTCAAATTGACTTGTAAGTAAACATCTTGCGAGTTTATTTTGAAGTTGAGAGTAATATATTTTTATGCTTTTAAAAATACCTAATATACTTACCTAATAGTTGTAAAACAGGATTCTAATTTTAAGATAAGTAGTGTCGTGACGAGTCCCAAATAAATATTTAAATATGATCAATTATGTTTCCATTTCAATTTCATTCAGACTTTATTTTCAAGTTCTATTATAAATGAACAAACAACAAGTACAAATAATTATTCCATTATTTTAATCGTACATTAATGGATCCTCATCCTCATCATTTATGTCTGGTAAAATTTCTTCCCCCACTTCCCTCTCAACATTTTGAAAAACATGAACACCTTCTTGTCCTTCCAAATTTTTTAACTTTTTTATCAACCCCTTCAAACATCGGAGTCTCTTATGCCGCCATAAGCTATATCCACTAGATAAAATCTTTCCACAAGTGTTACAAGGCGATGGCTTTGGAGCAGTATCTCCCGACTCATGTTTTCGATATCCATTCATCGTTTTCCCACCAGTTAACCGGCCATGGCCATCACAAGTCTTCACATGCCACTCCAGTCGTTTAACATTCGGAAATCCACAACCACAAGCGTCACACTTCCATTTCCTTTTAAATTGGTTGCTCCAAACTTTCCTACGACCACTCGGCTTTTCCAAATGGTGCCCCACCATTTCTTCAAATTCTTTTCCTCCTTTTAACCTCTGTAAACGGTCCAGTTTGCTTACAAGCTTATCATGGTGATCACTAATGAGGTGTTTCTGGATAACCCTTTTATCGGAATGCGAAGCGGACTTTGCGGTGGCTGGGCAGTATTTACATTGAAAAGTGGTATAGCTTCCAACACCGTCTTCATTACTAATTGGGATGACCTCCTCCTCCAAAATTGTGGAGCAACATGCTCGAAACTGTTCGGGAGTTAAGTCGAATGTCTTGTATGAAGAAAATATATGTTCCGGATGGTGGTTAATTGAGTGGAATTTAATGGAACCTGAACCATTGAACGATTTGGGACAGAAAGCACAAAAGTATTTGGCACGTTTTGCACCACTTTGATGTGTTCGTTGGACAAACCAAAAGGGATTACGCTTTGATTCAATTTCCGGTGATTGTGAGGTAGTGGAGTCGTGGAAAACCGGTGGTGGTGGTGGCATCTCAATCTCGGGTAAATAAAGTGATGGTAGCGGTGGGGATGGCGGCAACGGCAACGTATCGTAGTTCTCCATCTCCTCCAGTTTCACAATTTTGTCAAGTTGAGATCGTTGAGGGGATGATGATGATGCTTCGGAAGATATCATGTAATAATTTTAATTTAAACTTTAATTTCCACTTCAATTTGAAATTAACTTCAATAACAAAATTATCTTTTTGTTATGCTAATCTTACATTAAGGGATCCTCATCATTTACTTCCGGCAATAACTCATCCTCTTCCATTTCGTTTATAAAAAATTGAGCATTTTTTCCCTCCACTTTTTCTTTTAAAGACTTTCTTTTCGAACCTCTGGAACAACTAAGTCTCTTATGTCGCCGTAAATTATATCCACAAGAAAAAACCTTTCCACAAGTTTCACATGGGGATGCTTTTGGTACAGTACTGCTATGACTGGCTTCATTTTCGTAACCTCTTCTCTGTTTTCCACCATTTGATTCGTCACATGTCTTTTTGTGAAATTCCATTCGTTTAGCATTTGGAAATCCACGTCCGCAATTCCCACACTTCCATTTGCTTTTAAATTGGTTGCACCCAATTTTCCTGGGAATATCCGTCTGTCCCAAATAATTTTTCATCAAATTCTTGGGTTCCCTGTAAAGTTTGTAAACTTCCCAGTTTGCTGATAAGCATATCATAGTGATCTTTAATTAGATGTTTCTGGATAACCCTTTTATAAGAGCTGGACACAAGTTTTGATGTAATTGCTGGGCAGAGTTTACATTGAAATGTGTCTTCATTACTGATCGCTGTAACTTCCCCTTCAAGTACTGTGGAGCAACAGGCTCGAAACTGGTTCAGATTTAGATTAGATAACTGGGAGGAAGGAAATAAATGTTCGGGATGATTGCTTATAGAGTGGAACTTGATGGCACTTAGGCCATTAAATGATTTTGGGCAGAAAGTACAAAAGTAGCGAGCAACTTCTAAACCACTTGGGGTCATTTCAAGTGTTGGTTTTATGAACCAAAATGGATTACTTTTAGATTTAGTTTTTAATAAGTTTGGGAAGGAAGTGGCTTTTGGAGATGATGGTAGCGGTTCCTCACAATTTTGGATTGGGAATGATGGCGGCACAGATGTGACTGATGGCAGTGGTTCTGGTTCCTCACAAATTCGGATTGGTGATGTTGGCAACGTAGCGTCTTTTTCTGGGAACGCCAAATCAATTTCCTCCAGTTTCACTATTTTAGTAATAGAAGCAAGAGCAAGTGAAGGAGATGATGGTAAAGATGACGTGGCGGATAATCTGTCATCTTCGTCATCCTCATCGTAATGGTTTTCTTGAAAGTTTTGGGGTATCTGACATCGACTTACAATGCAAGTACTTCAATTGATCATGGAAATTTTGCATGAAATTTATATGATGTGGTGCAGTTTTTTATGCTGATT
>JAQFZG010003113.1:0-14405 GCA_034695465.1 Entomobrya nicoleti | reverse complement strand
AGTAGAGGGAAGAAGCATGGTTTAGGTAGGGACAGTTGGACTTTAAATTGCGCCTTTTCACAGACAAGGCTTCTAAATAGATATGGGTAACCTGAGAAAAACGGTGTATGTATTTTGGCAACAATACTGTCCCATAAAGACAAAAAAGGTTGCTGATGTATTTCTATTTAATTCAATTACAAGATCACTGCACGATACAAACATACGGCGACAAAATCCAGAAAAACATGTGGTGCGATTGATTAGATTAATGCATCCATAAGTTTATACCAGTGTAGTAAGATGTTGATTTAATGTTAGCCGTTAATTTAATTGTGTGGCCATATTAGTAATAATGTTAAATTATTCAGTCAATTGGTTGCCCATTTTACATTACATCATAGGAGTAAAAATAATGATATGTTGTAGTGTGTATACAAATGAATAAAAATGTAATAAATACTTGGTTAAGTAAAAGTTGGATTATCATTAAATAAATAAAATCCTATACATTGTTTTAAATTCACATGAGCAGTCTTTAAATACAGCATTAACATAAGAAAACAATATATTCATAATCATCATCATTATCATTTTTGCAATCATATGATTGTTTTGCCAGTAAACCATTTTTGTAAACATTAATACATTTAACGATTGTGTGGAAAACACCGATCAGGGGAAAAGAGCGATCACATAAAAAAGGGTTCAGTAGAAAGTTACTCAAGTACGATTACCAATGCAATTTTATTGTACATAGTACATTTATGACGTCACGAAAGATCACGTCATTTGACTACTTCCTACTTATTTTGTTGGCCTGCTTAGAATTTCAATTCTAAGTCCACGGTTTAAAGATTATCAGGATGGTCACTTCCATGTTTCATTTACCATGTATCTTTACTAATGCCCACTACGTTTAACTTACTACTACGTTAAATAAGTACATTATTAATACAGAGATGTGTTAATTCTGTCATCTTTGTCACTAGTTGTTTTTAGTTAATACTTTAGACTACAAGTACACAAACCATAAATTCATTGTCGCTCCAGGTAACTTTGCAACCATCTTAATGTTTTTAATACTCTGGCTATCATAGCTATATTACTTCAAATATATCTACACTATGACCAAATGAGAAAAAGGAAGCTTCAAAATAACGACTAAATTATTTTATTCCTCCATTTAGATTTTATCCCTGACCCATGTCGAATAGCAATTAGAGTTGGATCAGCAATTAGGAAAATGCTAGCTCGTTTAACTTTAATAGTTTATTTGATAGTTAGGCTAATCGAAAGTTGGAAAATAGCTATACTAGATAAATGCATAGCAATTAATTTACTATTTTTGTCCAAAAATTATATTTATATTGACTTGGTTTAATCGCTGCAAAAATACATTACCTCTCTGATTTGAAACTATGTACGACATGGGTTTAAAAGTGGTCAAAAACTACTCGTACACTTAATTAAAAATTAAATTAAATTTAATTTTAATTAAAAAAAGTATTCTTCATCTTAAACAACGCCGGATTAAAAGCTTTCAATTGTTTTTTCATGTCATTTTGTTCAGTAGAAACGAATTAAAATTAACTGTTGATAATTGGAGGCTATGGTAATAATATAACTGTCATTTCCAAAAGACATTTAGAGAGGTATCAGCAATTACGAACATGCTCGCTATGCTTTTAACTCTATTAATGCATTTGATTTTGGCCCACGCTGGAATTCCTAAAAACATTAAGTTACAAAACGTGTTAAACCTGTGAGATCTTCGTTTTTATACTTTTATTGCGGTATAGTAATGAAAGGACCCAATAGACGATCCGTCTCGCAGTGTATTTAGCAATGCAAGCAATAATCTGGAAATATTACGGCGTGGAATTAAATATTGAGAACAATCAGAAACAATACCCTTATATTTCCTAAGTAATACATGATTTTCCAGAAAACTTGTAGAATGCTGACAAAAATTGCTTTCCAGAAAAGTTATAAGAGTAATGAATTACCAAATTTTCCTTGTGGGGCTCGGCTTTATCATCAAGATTCCTACTGACTGCATACATTGGCATAGGAATGATAAGCAATGTCATAGTGAAATGTCTGACTATGAGCATTAAACATTCAATTCAATATTACGAGTGTTACGCATCGGGTCATATCGTTTTTAAGTCCCCATGATTTGCATTTTAATGCACATCAAAACTCCAGGTCAGCAATTTGAAGTGTAACATTTAAAGGCTCAAGTGAAATTGTTGTTTAATAATTAAACGTGTGTATTATCATACTAATTCACACAATTTTTCCTAAATTTTAGTAACTACAAAGACATCATTAGCAGGGTCATTAAACTAATGAGATCATTAAATGCAAATTATTTGACATCATAATAATCTATTTTAACCCATTATGCGTTTCCCAGCCTAAAATCAAGTACTTTATTTTTGTACTAATTACTATACAAAAGACATGGCAATAGCTTTGAGTACTTCTAGCTGACACACTATGAGCCATTATATAATAAGATTGAGGCAAAGTAGTTTAAAATATTTCAGTCTATAACTATGGAAACAAAACTATTATGGTTACTTGGTTATCTAAATCTTATGTTTTTCTCAAAAGTGGTGGGAACAAGCATTCAGTTTTTGAAGTCAGTAATTTTACAGGTATTCCTGATAACAAATGTTATCATCGTTTATTGCATCTTTAATGCACACGTTTTATGTATGCTTAACGCGGATTACTTTTGTTTTCTTAGGTCTTGTGCATGAAACCAATGTGACTACTGAAGATTGTCGTAATATCCCAAACAAAGAGGCAAATTCCGTAAAAACGGATACATGCCTAATTGCTTACAAGCATTTCTACTGTCAATCTTGGAGCAGTGGAAAAATCCTTCCCGGGAACAGGTAACTTCAAACTCATACACAATTCACGAACAACTATAAATAAAACAATTACTAGCTTCTTGATATAAAATTATTGCAGTGTTTGGAATGGAGTCAAATCGTATCATAAATGCAATGAAAAGGAAGGAGGATCTCAGCTCAATATCGATATCACCACCTATTTTAATCCAATCGATCCAGTAACGCTTCCTGAAGTTTTGGGCGAATTTAAAGATGTGTGTTCTTGCATAAATATTCCTCGCCATGTTCAACAATTGGAAAAGTGGTCAATAAACAACCATGGAAATGAGCTATTGGCATATTTTGAACCTGACTGCTTACAAAATAAATTTAAACCAATTTTCATTAAAGCAGGAAACACGATTTTCTCAACGAATATGCACATGTATGAAAGAATCGATGAAGCAACTCAAAGACATTATAAAATTCAGTCATTGGGTCCAGATCCGAATTCAACATACTTCAAAACAAACTGCCGCATTCCTTTCATCGTTCGTGAAAAAATTCAACACTTTGACGAAATGCTGAGAAACCATCAGATTAGCATCAACGATATTAAACAAAAACAAAGTGAAGATTACAAAGTCTTTTCTGATTACACTTCATCCCTGCAAACACAGAACACTAAGTTAGATTCTCTTTCAAGCAAATTCGAACAAGTTGAGCAGCAGCTACTTGATTCTGAAGAACAACAGATTAAATGGCAAGTCAAAACTGACAGTATGATTAAAGTACTCCAGGAAGAATCAGCAAGGATATCAAATGAATTTATTCGATTGGAAGAAAATCAAAATCAATTTGAAAAGCAATTAGGGCAATACTCTGCAGATATGGAGACAAAGCTACATAGAGTTGAAGAAAAAATGAGCATTTTTGAGCTGAAACTTGACCGATGTCAAAAGAATGTTGAATATATACTTCATGTAAACGAAGACAGAGCTCGCTACTTGGGTTAAAAATGACACTATTCGTGAAGGTTAGTTAGTACAGTCCAAAAAAATAAATGCCGGCGAAAATAAAATCATATGAACCTTGGAACTATAAAAATATAACCATTTCTTGAAACAAGTATTGAACGATTTCGTTTTACTTCTTTTGTTCAAAAATTTAACTAAGAGTAACCACAAATAATTGCTTATTTGTACTTGCAATCATTGTTAATAGTAGAATCATGGTTTAGTGTTCGACTTCATCAGTCACAGTCACATCAAGTCATATACGTCAAATAAGTCAATTTTTCAAATAAAATAAAATACTAAAAAATTACAAGTTCAACACATTCAGTAAACTCAATGTATGAATACATCTGATATATGTATAATGCTTACATCTAACATTTGTGCAGTTGCTCAATTACAGTGCGATTTGTACCTGGTATTGTATTATGTTTAATCACTTGTTCGGAATTTGGATCTAAGTTTATGAAAATTACTTTGACAAATCGGCTTTGACGTACAAACGTTTGACGAATATTTTCTATCACAAAAAACGGTTTTATTACAACAAGCTTTGTCGTCACGTTGGTATATTTTGAACAGATCTGTCCAAAGTTTACATTTGTGTAAAATGCCTTTGACGAAACGGAGTAAACAAAATCATTTACTTACACATAGTTAACCAAAGCAAAAATTCAAATGCGAGCAGTGTAACAAAAAATATAAGAAACAGTGCTTCTTTATTACATGTAAAAAGAGTTCATGGTTTTCATGAGCACTCGTCATGTATCTTGTGTGATAAACTTATATACTGGAAACTATTTAATCGTAAAAACAGCATAGTGAATATGTTGGGTAGAATTAAGAATTAAAGAGGTACGTACATGCATAAAAAACATAAGCTCAGATGAAATGACTATAATTCATATTGAAATGTATGCACGCTCATACCCCAGGCCGAAGTATATAAAAATATATCACGTATACGCTGTCTTGAAATATCGTATGATCGTCTGGATGGTAAAGTATACTACACACAATCCTTTAAAATTCCAGAATTAAATACTGAAACCTGTTACACTTGTTTACAATTACGTGTAAACTTTAAAAAAAAACATCTGATATTGGAAGTAGTTTTTTTCTCAATAATTAATAAATTTAGCAATAAAAATATTTTAGAAAAGCTGTTAATAAAACTAGTGGTAAGCCATTATAACAGGTAACACTTTATAATTACAATATTTCAGTACAAAACATTTTCCTAACCTTTAATACAAAAACTCGGCAAAATTGACCTAATCCATATTTTATTCGGTTTTAGTTAAAAGGCAAATTCAATCGAAAATGGACAACCAAAGCATTAGTAAACATGCGAAGAAGAATAGTACGGAAAGCATAAGAAACGACGTTGGTCTATCTGGAATCAAGCAGCCGTTATTAAATCCATTGATTGTTCAGAAGGTTCTAGAATTCTGCAAGTTTAATAATGAAGACAAAAAATTCTTTACTTCGTTAAGGCAAGTTTGCAAGGTGTGGGATACCGAGTGTACAAAAATTTTGCGTCGAGAAACAGAAATCCCAATTACCTGGCTTCTCAAACCCTATCCAAATGGACTGGGGTGGGAGGAGTACCGTTGTGACCGTATCGCAGGATATAAGTATCATTACAACTGTCCATTGCCCACAACAAGGGACCTTGAGAACTTCCAGTTAGCTGTAACGTGTGAAAGTTTTAAAGACAAAAATCTTCATCGATGGTTTACTGTAATGGGTGAGCAAGTGAAAAGTCTTCATGTCATCTGTTCCTTCACTTGCTTTCACCAAAACGATTATTTAGCAATGGTTCTCCATAACTGGTGCACGAATTTGGAAACATTACATTTGGACGGGATCCAGTGCTTTTCGAGCTTAATTTACATATTTGAAGGAAAATTGGACGAGTTTCGGAGACACAAAGATTGCTCTTTGAACTGCGGAAAGCTTAAGAACCTAATCATTTCTGTTGCAAATACCAGTGAACGCGAAGACTGCAAACTCAAAGTTGACCAAATCCTACCTGAAAATTCCATGCATGGAATGAATATTCAAAATCTGATGAATCTCATGGAAGTATTTAAGGAAATTATTGATTTACTACCAGAAAAAAATCCTTCGTTCCGTCCCGAAATCAGTGAACTGTTTTATCAGTTCATTGAGTTTAAGGACCCAAAATCTCTTTCCTCCATTCTCGAAAAATACATTGAAAATTATGAAGTTGACTGGGGACTTTTAGGACACATACTGAAAACTGCACCAATCCAAAAATTGGTTATTAAAAAACTTGCCAGTGCAAAACAGAATCAAGAATTGGTAGTATTTTTATTAATTCAACCGAGCAAACTACGAACCACTTTAAAACATCTAGAGTTTCAAAATGCTCAGTTGTCCAGATTTTGCCTGAAAGCTCTCAGTCTACTTGAGTGTTCGTTATCCACATTCCGTGTGGATAAAATTGTGTGGCGGGGAAATGTAGCAAATCTTTTGTATGATATTCTTAAAAACTCGACAGAGAGCCTTACTAATTTTGAAGTCGATTTGGAGATGATGATTTGTCAAGATGGTGATGCAAAATTAATGAATGTCTTGCGAATTCCATTTTTACCCAAACTTAAATCGTTTACGATTAAAAAGGTAGGTTTGCTACATGTTTGTGGTTTGGACTTACTCAGGAATGCTCCTTATTTGGAAACTTGTAACATTGATTATATTCGAAGTGAAAGGCGCTGTCAAACCGCCAGGGAGGCACTGGAAAAGGTTTGTGCGAATCTAGATGATTCCTCAGTTATGGAACATCCACTTAAGAAACTAAAAATAAATGTCGCTCTTGAAAATAGGCACGTTAAGTTGCTAAGTAAGGGACTGAAAAATTTGACGGAGATGGAATTTAAGATTTATGATTTCAGAGGATTCATATCGACATACAAAAATGTTAAAGTTTGGAAGAATCTTCAGGCTTTGACAATATCTGTTGAGTTGGTACATAATCGGGGCGATTGTAATTTTAATTGGAATATTAGCAATGAAACCATTGCTCTTTGTTTTGACAACATGAAGTGTAAATAAATTCAGTTATTTTTTTTTAAATATAAAGCTAAGCAAGAAGAGAAATTTGAATGTATTTAATAGTTTTTTTTCTTGTTATGTTTTCTAAAGCTCTGAAGTTCCTTGAGTTAACATTTCCCTATGGAAGGATGGGCCCTTTTCCTGTTTCTATTTTCACAAATGGATTTACAAAGCTGCGGCAGTTGACTAGCTTCAAAATTAACAATATGTTGGTAAGTGTTTTTTCAAATGCATTCAGAAATCCCACTGTTTATTTATAATTGAATTATAATTTTTTAAAGATGCTAGCTGACGACAAGAAAGAAATGGATCGAAGTATTACTCACGTTCCATTTGTTTCATTTTCAAGGCCGATAGTTTTTTCTAGGGGGGAATTTTACCAAAGATTATTAAAAGGATAACAGCGGAATTACATGACATCGTCTGACGGATAATCGATGCAAATTGTGCAAATCTTTTTTGATCCAAACATAATTCATATTATATTAAAGTGTTATGAAATCCGGTTAAAAATATATTTCCATATATAATTTGTTAATTTACATAAATTGTGCAGTGAAATTATTAGACATTAAATAATTCACTTGATTTACAGCTTTATTATAAAATGTGTCTATAATTTTGTTTTAGAAATATTTACTACGGGAAAAAATTATGATACTGGAGAACGACTTATTAACTTTCACAAATATAGACCGTCATTACGATGTATGCTGACATTTTAATAAACAAAACTACTCACAATTATAGACTTAAATTAAAATTTGATAGTAATATGCGGCTTAATTTCGATTGTTGTTATAATTATAACATTAGAAGTATAATTTTAAAACAGCAAGATTATAAGACAATAACTTTGTAATTTCCATTTATTTTTAACAATCGATTATCAAAGTCAATTGTTATTTTGATCTTACAATTTTTAAATGTTTGAGTTTGTGTAATAATATTTTTCAGACGATATTGAACAAATTGACATGTTCAGCTGAAAAGGGTGGGCCATGTTACTTTGCAGCTGTAGTGCCTATTTATTAAAGTTTAGTTGTTAAACTAAATTATTACACATATGTATCTATATGACACAATTTTCCGCAACTTATTTAAACTGTTCCATGCTTCCTTTATTTGAAAATAAAAATCCAACTTAAATAAAATCCAACAGTTTTTGGTTCTTTACCATTCCCTTATTTTCAATGTTTTCTCATGTCTCATCATACGAGAACTTAGTGACGGCTGAGAATCCAACTCTTCTTTGCAAGTATTACTGTTATTTGCATTTTTCAGTTTCCCGAACAATGTGATTCCAAAGCAGCTTCCTGCTTGTAAATCTTCGTCCACAGAAAACACACTGATAACGCTTTAGCTTTATAGGCTCACGTTTATGTCGGACAAAATTAGCTTAGCAAAATTAAAATCTTATTGTTTAACGGAAAAGATTTCTGTGTAATAAACTGTGACAATGGAATGGTGATTTGTTTATTTCTCGTAATTAGTGTAAAAGCACTTGACACAAAGAAAGCATTTGTAGTGCTTCACAAAAATCTACAAAATCTAGCAGAATCTACAAAAAAGTCCAAAAATGTTGTTTTGATGGTTTCGAAAAATCTATTTATACACTCATATTATTACAATGGAGAAATTTGAGTATTCGGTCACAATAATATATTTTTTTATTAGGACTTACCTTCGCAATTGTTAAAGCTCTCACAAGGTAAAACAGCATTTGCATGGTGCCTCATGATAAACGCACCCAACAATTTGTAGAACGACAAAAACATGATTAAATCAGTAGTAGTTAATTTCTATGTGAACTGCTAAGCATTCAGCTGAAAACTGGGCGAGTAAAAGTAAAGCGAGTATTCTAGCGATGTATTACGGACATCAAACCAGAATAATGCATAAACTATCTTACAACTCGACAGGCAGCTCTACTAGAAGAATGAATGCATATTATTTAGCGTAACAAACATGGTTACCAAAAATGTATGACTCATTACTTCACTGGATTTTTTAGGTGTTTTCCAACAATAATAGGGCTAACAAATAACAATAGCTATTGAATAATATTTAACCAAAAGTTCATGCACGACGGAACATACACATAGCTGTGTTAGTTCCTGGTATTCGTTGCTTCGGTGGCACGACTTTGCTCGACTGAGTCAATACCCGCCCAAATCTTTTTTATCTGGTAATCTCCCACCCCTTTTGTTTTTAGATGTTGGATAAGATAAGGACAACACCAATGCATACATTTATGCACGTGTTGTCCTTATCCTCCAAGAGCATATTTCACGAGCGGATTTCTCAGTGTGAAAATTACTTCCCAATCGTTACTTTTAAAATAATTATTAATTGAAAAGGTAAAAGGACAAATGGTTTGTGGTTGTTATCTCCGCTCCTCCAGATAAACTAGTGAAAAGGAAAGAAACAAATTGATAACAAATATGCGCGTATTAATTTAGCATATCATCTTGGCACACAACCTTAATCCCTGGGAATCCGCAATAGCACATGAACATTTGTTTCATTAATATTGAATCTGGATTCCAGATGTGCTAACACAAACCCATTTTGCTCTGGTTCAAGAAACGCATGATGGGAAGATAAACTAAAATGTTTTGAATTACTTCTGAGCTTTTTCGGACAAAAAACCGTAGAATGTATTTTTAGTTAAGACTGTTTTTTCACATACAGATTTTTTCTTTTTTGATATATAATTTGATAGACTTTTTGAGGAACAGCTTACTTGGTGAAGTCGTGAGATTAAGAAATCGTTAAAGTTTTAACATTTTAATATGAAATGCTTTCACACGTTCATTTTACATTTGGAAAGATTTGAGAACGTTCAAAATAAATGCTTCCCTTGAGGTACATATTCTTGTTTTTGAAGTATCAGAATAGAGCTCACGGAGAATCACAGTTTTAATCGAAAATTTACGGAGGGGAGCTTCTGCTCGTTATTCAATCGTTTTTTACATTGTATGGAGTTGTGCAAATGTTTTGTCAAAAATGAAAATTACACCGCATTGAAAATGTATAAAGCTTTATTTCACATTGCCTATGAATGTCTTGCTTTTGCAATTTTAAAAGATGAAATCAGGATAAAAATGCAAGTTTTTAGTGGGCCACATATTTCTATTTACGGTGGGACACTGAATAATGTCATTCGCTGAACAGTTTTCGGTTCGGCGCAAAATGGATCAAGACCAAAGTAAATATTTGGGGACCTTATGTACCAGAACTCGGTCGTCCTTCATACATAATTGGTTTATGCTTCCGTTATTCATATAAGCGTTGAAAAAATAACAAAAGATTTGGTAGACAGCGGTGCAATAAATTATTGCCATTATGTCATTTTTTAGGAAATTTAACATGTTATTTTTATTTGGTTAAAATATTAGTTGTTTCCGATACAAAGTACTTGGTTTTTTCTTAAACGTACGTATGAGTTACTGAAGTACTCAGTAAAATATCTATTATTTATAATTACTTCCTCTATAAATGATATGAATAAAACCGTAAAATTATATTCTGAATGTTTTTGTTTCAAATATTTCTGTAGAGCAAAATCCTGTTAGCAGATAGTGCGTTTCTATGACATTTTGCAAATTTTATGCAAAATATGATTTTTAAGTTTCTTCTTCCCTGCAAAACACTTTTCATACGAAACACTTCTTCTCTGGAACATGATTTCACGCATACCTATTTTGCACACTTTGCAAATTTGCAAAAGCTTGAACAATATGCAAAGCAAACACAATATTTATACATAATTATAACATTTTCTTTAATGTCTTGGAATGTGATCATAAATGCCACATGTAAGAAAGTCTTTTTCACAAAACACATCATTTTTTGTGCTCTTGGGAGTAGGGTGAAAGTTTCATAAACTATTTGTGCCAAAATAACTTCTCAAATTATCTGCATTATTAGGATTTTATAATAGGGTCATGTGTGCACAAATGCAGATTTCTTTCAGCTTATAGAGAAAGACCGATAACAAATTTTACCCTAATCAGGTTACTCTTTTTTCCACGATAAAAAATTATGTGGAGTAGCCAGAACAGAACCAGAGATCTGACTCAAAATGATAAGTTATTTTGAGAACCGGTATTTAGTTAATGTGTACATAACAATAGTCGAATCAGTTCGTCTTAGATTAACGCGAGTTTTCACTAGCAAATGCAGGTACAATTTGTGCCAAATCGTCTGATAAAGGAAATTATACGAGAGCAATACATTTTACCATGTTGTTATTTTTTTAGGTTTAGTTGATCAAATATACTTGGTTTGTTTAAAAGAGAAGTGTTAAAATGATAACCATAGTGTCGTCATATTCCAACACGGAGCAGCAAACTGCATGATTATTCAACACAAAAGTCAATAATTCAACTTTTAAATACAGAACTTAACTTTCAATTTTGTTGTTGATATAAAACTGGAGTAACTAACTAATGGAGAATATGTTTTTTTAAATCCTGGTACATGAAATGATGCGTAATTGAAATAACATACCAATCATTGAATGCTCACGAGGACATTTATATATTTCTAGATTCATGTGTTAGCACTACGCATTACCTTTATGCACTTTCTGCATACTAGTACCGTATTATGTATAAGTGTCTTGCATACATTCAGATATGCTCTCAACATTAAGCGTGTATCTAAGCTCAAGAGAACTAATTTTAGGTACTTCATAAGTTCACGTGTTTACCTGTATGTTTCTTTTGGTTTCTACCTGACTTACGCACTACAAATATCAACATAGGCCTATGAGCATTTATTGTGGTGAGTTAACAAGAATGATTCATACAGTTCATTTCAGAGACCAACCAAGTCAATCTGATAATTATCGTTTTATGCATAAAAGGAATACTGCTAAGAACACTTCAAATTCCAGCTGCAAACTTTTATATTGAAGTTATTCAAAAACAATTATTCAACACATAATTTTATGGTGACGTTTTTAACTTTTTTTTAAAGTTCAAAATGGACAACCACAACAATATTCCAAAAGATAAACATGTGTGTTCACAGTGCAGTAATTGTTATAGCACTAAACACAGTTTAGATTTGCACGTTACTAAAAAACATTTGGGTATACGTGTTCAATGCGAGCTCTGTCCAAAAACCTTTTCAACCAAGCAACATTGCAGAAACCATATTATAACTATTCACCACGGTCAGCGTCCTTTTATTTGCGACATTTGCTCAAAGTGTTTTAAGCAAGGCCCGCATTTAACTAATCATATCAGTATTGTCCACTATAAAAGCAAGAATCACAGCTGCAAAGATTGTGGTTTATTATTTAAACACAAACATGATGTCACCCATCACATATCCACAGTTCATATGGGACTGCAGCCTTTCAAATGTACAATTTGTGATAAAGCCTTTGCGGCTAAAGCTAATTTAAAACACCATAATGCCAGGCAACATCATCGAGGTGAGCTGAAAGAATACAAATGTGACAAATGCAGCAAAGTCTTTTCGTGGAAAAGCAACCTCACCAAACATTTGCCTCGCTGCTACAAAAAAGAAAAAGTACACAAGTGTGACGTTTGCTCTCTCCTGTTTTACACATCGGCCGAATTGAAAAGTCACGTAATAATACATAAGCCAGTCTCCAAAACTGTAAAGTGTGAACTATGCGGGAATCTCTTTTCTACAATTAATAGTCTAAAAAAGCATGTCAAAAGAGTGCATGGTTCAGTTCGTAAAGTGTCTTGTTTATTTTGTAGCCAGTTATGCATTACAAGGTCACATTTAAATGACCATATTATGAAACATATTCAAGAAAAGCCATACGAATGTAATCTATGCAATAAAATGTTTTCAACTGTTAGTGCAAAAACTGCTTGCATAAAAAGGCATACCGGAGAAAAGCCTCATAAGTGTACTATATGTACCAAAGTATTTGCTCAAAGCAGCCAAAGACTTTTACATGAACGCACACATTTGACAAATAAGCCATATAATTGTGTTTTCTGTGACAAAGGATTTTCAACTAAGGCTCTATTATGGGATCACATTTTGGGCGAAATTGTAGAAAAGCAATATTCGTGTTCCATATGCGAAAAAGAATTTACAGCAGCAAGTATTTTGAAGGAGCATCAGTCAGTTCACGAAAATGAAAAGCATAAATGTAATCATTGCGAGACAGTTTGTAAAAGTGTCCGTTACTTGAAAAATCACCTTAAACGCTTTCATTCGAACTAGCAAAATTTAAATTTTCCATTCAGTTATGGAAGTAAATTAATTAAAACAGTTGTACGTAGGAGGGTACACCAAATGAAATTATTGTTATTTTCAAATCAAATTTGCAAAGATGAAAGTTTACCAGTTTCACATAAACAAAGGATTTGTTGAATTAAAAAAGTGTATGGTTTTCATTCAATTTTGGATATTTTGTATATTTTGGAATTGTATTATAAATTTATCATGTTTATTTGTTCAAATATTATTCATAACATTTTGAAGTAAGGCCTGTTCGGTAACTTCTCATACATTTTTGTAGCGTCAATTTCTTTTAATCAATTAAGTTGTGTTCTCTAGCCTTGATATATTTAAAAACTAAATAGTTTTAGCTACTGAAATAACATGAGTCTGATTTCTTAGAGCTCGGTGAATTTATTTTTATGGCGTCTTGAAATGTCATTACCAAATCACGTTTTTCCTACGTTTTGAAACAACGTTTTTCTTAGTAGTCATATATTTGACAAGCTATGAACAGATTTCAAAAGATTTCAAGCTTATTAAGGTCTCCGGAATCTTAGCTTTCAAACGTGACAAGAATCATTTTTCTTTGTTGATAAAAAGTTAATTTTTTAATTTTTTAAAGAATGGCACATATTTTAAGTTTTCCTTAAGACAGAATTTTTGGGGTGAATATCTTTCAGCCTAACTCTATCGCTCCCCTCTTTCTTCAAATGGCTTTGTTTATGTAATGATGATTATTGAAATAAAGAGCTGACTTTATACGTCAGTTTAGTGTCAAGTTTTTGATTCAGCTAGGACCTATACGGCAACTATGTGCCAAAAAATGCGCTGGCTTCCTAATTACTACTGATTTAGGTTTTGATCGTTCTAGCTGTGAGAGTTCAACATATATTTTTATAATAGCATTTGATTTCTTAACTGTAGGATACGCTGATCATTTGTCAATATTGGTTTTTTGATGATTCGAACCTATGTAATTGTGCGAATAGAATTAAAAAAAATTATGGCCACATTTTTACAACAGAAAAGATGACAACTTTCATACGCTTCTTTGTCGTCAACTTTTTCCAACTTGTAAAACATTAAACTTCTCATCTAATATGATTTAGGTACTACCAATTATGTAGATTTTGCTGATGTAAACGTGTTTGCGATGTGATTGATTAAATATGTTCAAAAGATGCGAAGGACCACGTTTTTAAAGAGAACGACTCAGAATGAATTTAACTGATGAAATGATTAGAATGTGCGGAAAAAT
>JAQFZG010003112.1:0-14411 GCA_034695465.1 Entomobrya nicoleti | reverse complement strand
TACCCCATGCTTCTAGAGCAATGCCTCAAGTTACCCCATGCTTCTAGAGCAATGCCTCAAGTTACCCCATGCTTCTATAGCATTGTATCCAGTTACCCCATGCTTCTATAGCAATGCCTCAAGTTACCCTATGCTTCTATAGCATTTTATCCAGTTAACCCATGACCCAATTTCCAATTTGCGGCTTGGGGACAAATTCCATTTGGGGGATGGGGGAGGGGCTAACTCCCAACGGTGATAGTTAATGCAACATTGACGTGCCTGGATTGTAGTTTGAATTTTACCCTTAACTGTATGAATGTTGTGACTGTGTATGCATACGTGTATGTGTGAAGCAGGACTGATGGTTTTGAATGAGTGAGAGAATGAGAGAAAAGTTATAATACAACTATCATTGTTATCAATACAACTCTTTAAACAGGGTGACTGTACGTCATGGCTGAAGCACTTTTGAGTAGCTCATAAGCTAATTCTTTAGTATGAATTATTGTTACTCTCTCTATACAATGAAACATTCGTAGTTCTGTGGTGAGGCTGTCGGATTTTGATCTGCCAAAGGCAGTTACAGCTTTAACGGCATGCTTCAGGATATCATCGACTTCTGGTGCGATGGCTTGCTCGCCTTTGATTGCAATTTTTTAACGTTATAAGGTATTTCAAAAAAAAATATTTGCGCCAGAACTAGAGTTTTGGCGTTAACTCATAGAAATAGGCGTCAAAGTAAAAAACTAAATAGTCCACCGAAGAGAGCACACTTTAGTGGCCAAAAAGTTAACGTGGGTTGGTTGCAATTAAAAAAAATATTCGTTTTAGGGAAAAACCGAGATGTGATACCTAACCACACATAAGGCTGCCAGTTAGACTAAAATATTTTAGAAAGTGCATAATCTATCTATATAAAGTTAAAGCATACAAATAAGGTACGGTCGCTCAAAATATTTATCCACGCTAAATCTCTTTCTAAGCAAGTTTATGCGTTTATAACGTTCATACAGTTTATAACTGAAAGCGAAGCACAGCTAGTATTAGCTTTATCGTGTTTGTTGTTCTGTCCAACTGTCTGACTTTTGCCAGGATAACTCAAGAACGCGTAGACCGAATTCGCTCAAATTTGGCGTGTAGGTTCAAAATGTCAAGGGCAAGAACCCTGTTGATTTTCGGCCCCTAGGTCAAAGCCAAAGGTCAAAGGGCAACATCGAAGTTTTTCAACATTTGAATAGCACAATCTAAAGCTCTTACCTTTTCATAAAGTTTTATTTTTTTCGCTTGAAACTTCATTATCAATATAATTAGCATATTCAACAATGAAAGTAACCGGAAATGCTTTCACAAGATGACAATTATTCATGAAAGCAAAGTCCAAAGTCTAATGTTCAATCTGAGGTAACTTAGCTGTTATGAAAATGCATTAATCAAATATTGCATATCTGTCATCTATCAAGACGGCGGAGCTGAAACAATGCGGTGTAATATAATGATAACACCTATCATTGATGCAAACAAAGAATGGTGGTGGCGTTAAGTTATTGTGCAGGCAGACAGACAACAGACAAACATGATAAAATGAATACTAGCTGAGATTCGCTTTCATTCATTCGTAATAAAGTTTGTTCAAGCAAGTCAACCTTTCCAAGGTTTAATCTAGTAACGATATTCTCATCTCAGTAATTTCTGACAAGTTATTTGGCTGAAATATTTGGTGTTTTTTTTTCAAGTCGCTATATTTTGTCGAAATAGTCGTAAATATTTGACAATGTACTGTTCAGACATTTTTGGCCTCTATTATTTGAATTACTTGCTGCAGAAGAGTACGATATACAAGTTGCGTTTTTACATACTTTTAAGTAAATATGCAATCCTCTCAAATATTGGATGGCGTTATATATTCGCTTTGTGTCAAGACATTGACGTCAAGGGCTCTCACTATACACATAACTTATAACTATTACTCTTAAACGAATAGGAACTTTTGAATTCTGTTTTTTGTAAAGCAAAAGTAAACAAAAATTTATGCTTACCAACACAACAACAGAGCAAAGCAAGTCAAAAAAGAAAGGGTCGAGGAGAAAAGGAACAGATATACATACATACATAAAAAACACACACAGAGAGAGAGGGAGAGTAAAGCGTGTTTGAATAATGTAAACAGAACCAAGCAGCCAATCAAAAAAGGTGGCATCCAAAGAACAGCTTGAATTGTGCTTTATGTATTGATAGCTACTATGTTATCGCTCGCTACACTTTACAACCAAAAAGGTTCTCTTCTTATAAGTATTAGCATACCATGTGTTTTGCAATGCGACCTTTGACCTCCATTTCTGACCATAGAAGGTGATTGTTTCCAAAAGTACTCATGATTTGTGGTCCATATGACGAGATGTATTGACTTAATCTTTTAAATGTTCATTATGTCCCAGTTTCAAACTTTCGAGTTGGTTCTTTTACTTTAAAGTTTGACTTAGGGGACTAAAAATCGAAATGGTTCTTGTTCTTGACCCACCCTTCTTGATTTGGTCATTTTTGGGTTTACGTGCTTTCAAACAAATACCGCAAAACACGTCAAAATCAATACTACAGCGTGTTTGACTCTCAGATCGGTAATAACGACAAAAGTGGTGGGGCTACAAAAAACTTTTCATAAACAAGCACTAATTGGGCAGTATGGATGCTTTGAATATTAAAGTATTATTATTACGCCTAGTATTTCTTTCTTGTTGTGGTATTCCTAAGAATTTGACATGGCTAAACTTTAAAAATTAGCCTTATATATCAATGCGACAGTTATGCAACAGCTATGCAAGTAGGATTGCTAGTTCATATCCATCGTTGTGAGAAAGCAACGGCTATTTTTTGACGACGGTGTCATGGAATAAAAACAAATGCAAATGATATGTAATTTAAACTTGTCTTCTTTTACAACGGTGTCATGGAATAAAAACAAATGCCAAAGGAACGTTTATGAAAGTACGACAGTTGTAAGTTTACGCTGGCGTTCTCAAATGATGTAAATGCCAATGCGACATCGTTTATGATAAATAAAAGTAACCACAAACTTTAAAGTTAAATTACGTATTTATTACAATCTTCCCATCTTTCTTAGTTTGCTTTGAATGTCACAACAACACAATGCCCTGTACAAACTGATTTAAAAAATATCACATGAAAGGCGTTTGTGCAGATACTATAAACTTGGAAAAATACAGCGAACATTGGCAAGGCAGAAAATAAGGCGTCGGGTCTGTAAACATTCAGCTTGAAAAACAACGAAAGGGTACATATAATAACCAAAATAATACGACGACAAAGGGAACATGGCATTTTAGGCGTTAGCAAAAAGTGTACAGTAGACAAAATGTTGTAACTAGAATCCACAATCGAGGCGTCAGGTGGACACAAACCCAGGCGTCCTCATCGGGGGAAAATGTTAGTCGAAAACCAGAAGAAGCAATGGTTTAGTGAACTCTTGGTAGACCTAAAAAAGGTGTTCTGAAGCAAAAATAAATTTCTATGCAAATGTTGTGTAATCACAACGGTTATATATTGACGAAGGTATCCTGAAATAAAAACGGTTATGCAACGTTTATGAAAAAGCGACGGTTGTTTTTTTGACGACTTACGCTGACTGTCGGACAAGCCTAAATGTCAAATTGAAATCACGTTATTTGCCTTGGTTCAGAACCTTGCTTTCATCTCAAAAGTCATTAGACTGCAATTTCATGTTTTCCTATACACTTCTACTATGCCCTACGCTTAGTTTCCGTGTCCAAAAATTGCCACCTTTTGGCAATGATGAAACAGTTAAATTATTCAACTAAAAACACCAACTGTAATTAATTAATTAAACATTAACTTTATTTCCTTTAATTAACAAAGGTAGTTGTGTCGAACACAATCATATCCAGTTACACATAAAAATGTCAACTCAACTACTTTCCTTGAATTATACTAACTAAATCTGAAAACCTATAATCATTCTTCCTTCTCAAATTATTCTTCTCCGACGTGTTGAATCCTGCCTGTCTATCTCACCATATCGCACCATCATACAAACATAAGAAAAACAACAAGCAAGCATCCAACATATTCAAATCATGTGATTTATGATTTCTTCTTCATGGGGCGAAATGGTCCATCTTCAACGACGGTATCCTAAAATAAAAAAAATGCTGATGCAAGGTTTCTGAAAAAGCGACCGTTTTTTTGACGACGGTGTCCTAAAAATAAAAAAATACCAATGCGACTTTGCTTATATCAAATGAAAGTTACGCAAACTTTACAGTTGAATTGCGTATTAATTTCAGTCATTATTAAAATTTTAAACAGATTCGAAAATGAAATCAACTTATTTATCCTTCAAATATATACTTTCTAATAATGTTACTATTCATCATCTTTTTATCCCGCCAAAAACACCGTCGTTTCATCGGCGCCATCGACTAATATGCTCCATCATGCACCGACAAAAAACACCGTCGTTTCATCGGCACCATCGACTAATATGCTCCATCATGCACCGACAAAAAACACGGTCGTTTCATCGGCGCCATCGACTAATATGCTCCATCATGCACCGACAAAAAAACACAGTAACCGAAATGAAATTTTATCGCATTAAACAACATTTATTTATTGATGAAGTCAAGTAAAAGTAAACATAAGCTTGTGAGTTAGCTAATCAATTCCGCTAGTGTTTATTTACTTTTCAATTTACATCACTGGTTCAATTTTTAATTAAATTATATAATTTTCACCTAAATTCTTATACACCGGTTAAAACTTTTACTTCACGAGTGAGTCAATTAATTAATTTTCGTAGGAAACACACCATTGACAATAATTTTGCATCGGCGCAATAACATCATACTATAATCTTTACACAAACTAACCTATTATAATCTTTCGTAATAAAAACATTAATATTTTTTACAATTTATATTTTACTAACATAAATTATTGACCATCCGTTACAACTTTGGCAATACAATTAATTAAATTTCAAAGAAAACACAGTTGTCAATTTCATAGTTGTCACCGTCGCAAAAAGTTTGGCTTCGGCGCAACAACACCAATGTTAATAAACTTTTAACAATCTAATCTCTTCTAATACATTGTGATACAAACATTTTTTTTATAATTTGATTTTAAATGTTTCACATAAAACACCGGTACAATTTTTACTTTACAGTTTAAAAGAAAACAAACCATAGATAACCCTTACACCACCGGCTTATTTCCGTTTAGGCCTTATACTTTTCAAATCAACGTTACAAAGTTCTCGAACTTCGTCTTCAGGCAGAATGTTCGTACGGCGAGATCGATTTATATGGTTTTTAGCCCTCTTTATTTCTTCAACTACTTTCCAGTCCAACAACCTTGTCAAGTCACCAAATCTTTTATCTAGCATCAATTTTATGTGCCCATAGATGGTTTCAGCATTTCTGGGGGGATTCGTTCCAGTCACCTAGTAGTGCACACCAATAAAAAAACCAACCATTAGTACAATAAACAGACCTCATGATAATTTTGATACTTTTACTGTTTAGCGTCGGTTAATTTTTTTACTTACATTAAGATGACTCATAAGATACGCAACAGATTTTCCCCTCATGTAATTCATAAATTTCTTGTTAAAGAGGAACATAAAAACGCTTTTCGTTTCCTCTTCAGAGAAATGCCCCAGAATGCTGTTTTTACGAGGTCCGATGGTCCTAACCGGTTCTGGTTCTTTGAGTCGAACAAAGTCAAAATAATTTCCAGACTTTAACCGCTTGCATTTTCGCAACATTGGTCCCCTAGAATATACAGAGGCTCCGGAAGAGTCCGACTCATTTCCCAAATCTTCATCGGTTGACCGAAACAACGACGAAGACCCTGACGGCGGTGGAGAACCTGGAGGCGACGGAGACCCTGGAGGCGACGGAGACCCAATAAGCGACAGGGGTGATGAAGGCGACGGTGTTCGATCGATAGGCAAATATCCCACAACCGGCGACTGTGAAGACCGAATTGACGATCTTCGTTGTTGAGGAGACATTGGCGAAGGGCTTTCGTCTTCGTCATCACTGGAAAACTGCAATAAACATATCAAAAAATGTAGATATATGCATCTTTTATATGTTATCATCATCTTTAAAAAAAGTATTACATTACAACTTACAAATTTCCTTTGATTAACTGGTGTGCTTCGTGGTGTAAAAAGATTTGGCGCCGAGTTACTCGGTGTAGAGAACTAACAAACAAAAAACAAGGGCCTTGGAAATAATGTTACCATAATGTTATACACTTTAAATTAAACTTTATAATGTACTTACCGGACTGTCCGCCGGCGATGATGCCCAACCGCGATTGTTGTTGTCGCTCTTATTACTTCCTGAAGGACTTGAACGATTAGAGGAAAATTGTTCAAGCAACTATTATTACAAAAAAACCAAGGCAACCAATTAAATCAATTAAACAATCTTTTCCGCTTTGTATTACATATCCTAAAGTACTATTCTTGAACTTACTCTGTTTCTATTGTCCGCAGAGAACACCGGCGTAGATCCCGGCGTATTGGATTTGAAGCTGCTGCTAGAGTTGTCGTCCTTACCACCATCATCATCGCGGTCGTCGTTGTCGTCGTCATGTAGCACAAGCCGGCGAGGGGTTGGAATTGGAGGTCGGGGAGTGTCGATATGAGGAACTCCAATATTTGTACTTCTACTAGAACTAGAACTTGTACCATCGCTATCCACACTACTTAGTCGGACGCGTTTACGACGTGGCGTCGGAGCAATTCCAGCCGTCGGAGCAACTCCAGTCGTCGGAGCAACTCCAGTCGTCGGTCTAACGCTATTATTACTTTGGGCTGGAGGGGGTGAAAACACTTCTTCCATAATTTTTGCAAATTGTTGCTCTTCTCTTTGACCCAACCCTTTGGCAAAAAGGGCCTGGAGTTGTCTCTGCTGTTCCTCCTCATGCCTCTTTTTGAAGGTAACCGAACGTGTGACCCGACAGGCTGGAGACCTAACCAGCTGCACCGCCGCCGCAGGCACCGCTGCATCTTCACCATCACCATTATCATCATCCTCCTCAGCATCTTCATCATCATCGTCTTCAGCATCATCATCTTCAGCACCACGTCTTTGCGTCGGTGCAAAGGGTACCGCAAACGTATCCTTGTTGTCGGGATACAGTACGCGACGAATATAACTAGGAAGTTCCTTGTACTTTGGTGTGTTGCGAACTTGATCACCGTC
The DNA here is from genome assembly GCA_034695465.1 of Entomobrya nicoleti. NCBI lineage: Eukaryota > Metazoa > Arthropoda > Collembola > Entomobryomorpha > Entomobryidae > Entomobrya > Entomobrya nicoleti. The sequence continues at coordinate 7,173 of JAQFZG010003112.1, read as the reverse complement.
TAGCAATTCGTTTATTACTTCCAAAATGTATTTAACGTCTGGACACTCTTTTTCTTTACACAAAGTTGCCTGAAGCTCGAGAAAAGGCCGAAGAAACCGGACCACGTGGATTTTCTGGATACCAATCATTCTGTTGTATCTTGCACGAAATACGCGTCGGTATATTTGCACCACCGTCTCATTGGCGACGGAAAAAGTCACCGGTACGAATGTATAGATTTTGACATTATTTGGCCTTTTTAGCAAAAATGGTAACTGCTCCTTCTGCATAAGATGATCTAAGCACACCGCCAACGATAATCTGAATCCTCCCTTTTGACGTTCCGTTGTGCTTGCCCTAAGGTAGTCGATGAAATGGCGAATTTCGACTAGTCCTATCACTTGATAAACTGACTTCTGCGTCGTCATAATTTTATAAATGTCTACGCTCGGAGCAATTTCAATTTCCTGATGAGGCGGAACATATCCTTTATCCCAGAGTGTTTCTAACGCTATGTAGTTATCCGCATCCAATGAGTTGATGGCCAGGACTTTTTGGAACAAAGCATAACAGAGGTTTTCGTACATTTTTATGGAAACTTTTTCAATAGTCCCAACCGGCGCAGTGCTTGGTGTCGATTGCCATCTGTTAAAATTCTCGTACAATGTGATAAGCTGGATACAATGAAAGGGAAGTACGTTCCTCCCAGGTTGTCGCTTTTCAAAAAACTTGTCATTAAACTTTTTCCAAAACTTGGTAACTGGAAATGAAGTTTCTACTGTGTTGTCAAGGGTGCGCCACACATGCGCCGGCTTAAAAGGCCATTCGTACATTTTGTCATCAACCACCGGCGCATCCTCCAGACCTAAACTCATCACTTTAGGGTAGGAATCCATTTCACCACGAACGAATAATTGAATATATCCTTCAGCTACATAAACGTCTACGAAATCTCTTATGGACAAAAACTCCTTTTGATGCACTAGTTGCCCAACTTTCACAGAATCTGCTTTATCATAAAACGATCGTAGTTTTTTCCTGTTCATCTCAATTGTTTTAAACAATGGTTCAAGTACATTTATTGCATAATGAACAAACGCGTCCATATGCAAAATTTGGTATTGCCTAGGGTTAAGGCAATCCGTTTTCTCAGCAAATCTCGTGCAGTCTTCCAGTGCCTTGTCAAAAAGGCTGGTCGTAGTAACAATATCAAACACATCCGTCATCTTGGCTGACCACACCATTTCTATTCTTGAGTATATAGGCGGATTTTCATTTAGCATCGTTTCCAGGCCTTCGTAAATTTCATTGACACCACCGTCTAAAATCTTCTGGAGTTGATTTTGTGATTTGACTTGCAGTTTTGGCTTCCTTTGGTGTAACAAATCACTGTACAGCTGTAACATCGAAGTTGCGACGACGGGTTTAACAAAAAACCTGCAAAAATAGAAAATAAACACACCATTTTTTAAATTACAATATTACGTCGGTGGTGCTAAATAACAACACTACGTCGGTGGTGCTAAATAACAACACTACGTCGGTGGTGCTAAATAACAACACTACGTCGCTGGTGCTAAGTTACAAGATTGCGTTGGTGGTCTTTAATATAATAACAACTAATATTACATTAAGGTACTTACTCGTTAGTGTTGACGTGAAGAGCATGAAAAACCCGGACGTACTTTTGCATTGCCAACACGTTAAAGGTGTTGTCAGGGAGGTCGGTATACACATAGTTACCAATGTTAGGCATAATACCAACTTTGAACTTGTAAGACGGATTTACACCGACGCTTTTGTGTGCTCTTGGCGTAAAAAGCAGAATATGATCTGGGAACTGCTGATCCATTGCTACGTGTACTGCGAACCTTTCTGCCATTTCCATTCGCACGTTTGGATAACGGACAACCGGGTCATTTGTCATCATCTCCCTATCTTGCCCTATAAGAATGTAGTAACAAAACAAAAACATCACCGCCGTTGCATTAGCTCATTATTTTTTATTACTCCTATACGTGTATTACTCAGATATGTCCATGCATTTAATTCGCCAAGCTTCAAAAACAACTTACCGAATTTGTAATACACGAACCAAAACTTTGCCTCCCGCGGGAAAATATCCTTATCTTCTTTCGTAAGGTTGCAGAGTCTTCTAAAAAATGCTTTCCCCAGTTGATCCCAGTCTTCCTCCCGTACTACAATTTGATGATCCGCTCGCAACAAATAGTCGTGCCGCGATTTGGTGCCCTTCATTTTTAGTAGCTCTGTGGCTAAAAATCCTTTTAATCTCTGAGCAATCGTAGAATAAACAATTTGATTTGGTCTTCCTGCAATATAAAACAACAAATAAATAATCATGAGAATGTGCAAAATATGTTTTTCACTACCGACGCAAGCGCAACCGACTCAATTACCGACGCAAACGACGGCGCATCCTACATATATATATATATATATATATGTGTGTTGTTACTCTACCCACCTCTTATGTTCCATACTTGATTGGTGCTGGAAGTGATTATAAGCGCCAATTTACCACTATCCACTTGAACGAGGTTAATTTTGTACCGATAAGTTGGTTTTGTAAGCTCAGGGACTCCTTTAAACCGGATCGCGGGTTCAACTTCCAAAACAAGATGGCGTGGAATCGTTTGGGCACCATCTGAGAAATAAATACACAACAAGTTTTACACACAAAAATATAAAAGTACGTATGAATGTATATAAATGGGTTATTTTGTACTAGTTTTAAGTTTACCAATTGTAACTATGTTCCAAGAATTTCCCAGCACAAGAAAACCGTCTAATTTCTTCTGAGTGGTATCACAAATTTCTTCAAAAGCAGCAAGTTCGACGTCACTATATTCTTTATCATCATTTTGAGATGGCTGCTCCGTTGGTGCCACAACCGTCGCCTGTGTCGGTACTTCCGCCGCCAAAGACAACTCTTGCCGCCGCGCAGTCAGGTTACTTTCTTGTAATTCAATGGGCACCGGTGAACCAAGTGATATATCCTCCGGGTCCGCGGGCGTCATTGACCCTGCATCATCAAAATCATCATCGTCTTCGTAAGCACTGGCCATTTTTTAGCATTCCAATAGTCCCCCTTTGTTAGTTTTTGCAAGGGTCGCCACTCTTTTCAACCGTCGTATTTATACCACCGGACGAGGGTGCGGACGTCACAGAGATGTGCGTCGGTAATGCCGATTTAGCAAGGGTTCACTCGTTTTATCTGTCGAATTTATACCCCGGACAGAGGTGCGGACGTCACAGAAGTGTGCGTCGGTAGTGCCAAGATTGTAGCAAGAGTCGCCTCGAAGTAACCGCCGTATTTATACCACCGGGCAAGGGTGCGGACGTCACAGAAGTGTGCGTCGGTAATGCCAAAATTTTTGCAAGAGTCGCCTAGAATTAACCGTCGTATTTATACCACCGGGCAAGGGTGCGGACGTCACAGAAGTGTGCGTCGGTTGTGCCCAAAATTGAAGCAAAGGTCAACAGTTAAAGAGACTTTAAAACTAACCTAACCGAACCTAACCTAATCGAACGTTATACTATGGACGATGGATTTTTTGGAATTTCTATGATGCTTTATGAAATAAATTTTTAAAAAACTCATCAATTTGTCAACTTTTATAGTTTTGTGGGTATGTGTAGTCCCACATCATTTATTCTTAAATTAATTTACCGTCATAATAATAAATACATAAAGTTTTCATGTATCACCGGCGAAACTATGCATTTAACGCACTAAACTATATAATTATAAAATGTGTAACAAAAAATAGTACACGTAATTAACTAATAACAAAAATCGACAGACTTATTATATTTCAAATTAAAACATACGCACCGACTCAAACAAAAAGTCTTGAACAAATTCTTACAAACATAATCACCGACTCAAACAACATACGCACCGACTCAAACAAAAAGTCTTGAACAAATTCATACAAATATAAACACCGATTCAAACAAAAAGTCTTCAACAAATTCTTACAAACATAATCACCGACACAAACAGCATACGCACTGACTCAAAAAAAAATTGCGCCAAATCTAATAAAGTCTTGCATCTAATCAAATTATCATACAATAACTACATTACATCATTTCCGAATTTACATGGTCATTCTTATAATAAAAAATCATTCATTTGGTGTTTTCTTTGCCTTTTTCTTATTTTTGTTGGCTTTGCACTCGTGTTTGATGTGGTGCTTGCAAGTCTTGAACCGGTCAAACTGGACATCACAATGGGGACATTTGTAAGCCGATATTTCGTCCTCGTCGCTCTCTTGGTCCTCATCATCATCTTCATGATCTGATTTGGCGTCCTTCTTGGATTTTTTCTTGGAGTGACCTTTCTCGTCGGTTGATCTTTTCCTTTTTCTTCCATCCTTCTCACCTGATGATGCCTTGCTAGACCCATGTTTGCCCTATATTAAAAAAGACAAAACATGTCAATTCCAAAAATATTATCAGATTTTGTAATGCGACGGCAAAGTACAGTTTTTCTCTATTTTATTACCTTCTTATGCTCATGTTGATCTTTCTCGTCATCCTTCTTCTTATCTTTCTTTTGTCCCTTGTTGTCAACCTCTTTGGTCTTTACATTAACGGCACCTTTGCCGCCGCTGCTGTTCTTGTTGCTGCTACTACTACTAGCACCTTTCTTACCACTTGGCTTTGAAATTGCGGCGGTGGTGGTGCTTGCTATTGGTGTCTTTGTCGGTGCAACTGTGACGGTGCTGCTCTTTGGCTTGGGCGATGGTACAGGATGAAGGTCGTCTTTTGATTTTTCTACCGGTTTGATGGCAACAAAGGTACTGCCGTGGTCTACATTTGTCACTAGGGTCCGAAATGGATAGTCTGTTGCTTTATGTCTTTGTCTTGACAACACACTTGGTCTACGCGGTATCGGTGCAGGTGCTTTAAACACCGTCTTTGGCGATTCGCCGGCTTTGGGGTCATCCTTTTTATCTGGTAAAGCCGTAAGAGAAGATGGAGCCACTGTCAGTGGTGATGGCCTAACCGGCCTAGGGGGATCTCTCGGTCTAATTGGTACATAGGTGACTGCACAACGAGTAGCACTTGCAGAAGAATTTCCTGGTTCCTCAGGCCGGTATATAGCCGGATCTGGGAAAACATCGCAAAGTTGTATTCCGAGTGGACGAGAGGGTCGTGTTTGGGGAAACGGTGGTGGAAGCATAACGCCAATAGGTTGTTGTTGAACATGTACATTCTTCACCGACGCCGACAAAGTGCTCTGCTCTGGTGCCACATTTCCTGACGAAACTTGATGCTCGACAATTGAACCGGCAGGTGGAGGACGTTGATTATTGTTGGATTGTTGGTCCCTTTGCTCAGGAGTTGCTGGCTCAAGACTGGATAAATTTCCGATACCAATAGCTGTGGCTGCAGCGGCTGTAGAAGAAGTTGAAGGCTGGTCGGATGACACTTCTGGTTGTGTCTCTGGGACTACGGTGACCTCTGAGGATAATTGCGTAAATGGGGCCTGCAATGAATCATTCAGGCCCTGCGAATCTGCTGATTGTTCAAAAAACTCTTCAGAGCTGGCATCCGCCGGAGCAGTTTCAAGATTTTGCGACGGTTGAACTCGAGAATCAATAGAAACAAGCCTTGATGCATCTGATCGTTTATCTGCACTTGGTCCTCGCCCTGCATCTCGTACTTGATCCATTGTATTTTCTTGACTTTCCTCAACAGTGTGACTTGCGTCGGTGATACCTGCTGCTGGGAATCGCTCATTTCGGCCCAAAAATCCAGCAGTAAATTCAGCCTGAATCTGCCTTCGAATATCAGCCAACTGCGAAAAATTAGCAAATAAATCAGCAAATACATCAATTAAATATCCAAACACACAGAATAAGTCAAAGTAGTGTATAAACCGTCGCTACGTTACTTACTCGAGTGGGACTTGCAGATACAAGGCCATCGAAAACCAACTCTTCCAGTCCTTGTCTTTTAATAAAATTGGAAATAAAGTAAGTGTCGTAGCTGAAAAGACTTTTCGTTGGAATTGGAAAGTTCTGCTGCTGCATTTCCTACAGAAAAAACCACCATTAAAAAAAATAGAATTAGACTTAGAAAATTAAAAAAGAAAAATTTGATTTTTTTTTAATTATTTAAAACGTGATAGCTCAGATGACGTACCTCTTCATCAAAATAAATTCCGATATATGCCGCATCTTGTTCATGTGATGACGTATTAACTGATTTAAATTTCTCAAAGTTGTCAGCGATAAGCACGTCCTTCAATACCCAGTCCGTTCCTACAACAAAAAAAACCCATAACAACCGGCGCATTAATTAAGGAACATAAAATATATATTACGCCGACGCAGACTTCTTACCTTCATCCAAGTTCCAATTTTTTCTCTCGAGTTGGCGTCGCATGTTGTTAATTACGCCGCTTTCCAACACTTGTTCTGCAGTGAAGCGATCGGTCCGGGGCTTAATCATTTCCAAAACTAACACGCTTGGTAGTATCGTACTCCTGGCTACTCGTTCTTCCAACTTCATCCTTTCTGCATTGTCAAAAGGCCACTCAAAGTCCCTAATATTGAGAATTCGCCCTTTTTCGACAACCCTTGCATACTCCATACGTTCGTGTTCCTGGTTTTTTGCAAAAGTGTAGGATGAGTAGCGTAGCAAACAGCTTCCTTGCCAGATTTCAAAAATAACACAACCAAGGGCGAAAATGTCTGCCGATTTACTATACAATAAATCTCTGTTCGCTTCCAAGTCCTGGTAACCAGCCACTCCTCTGATTTTTGTGGACTTGACAGTGTCCAATCCCTGCAAATCAAACAAATATACAAGTTGAACAATAATACACAAAATATTTACACCGTCTCTATTTACAAATATGACCTATCGTACATAACAGTACCGTCGAAAACTGACGCCGTCTAAAGTTGCACAACACCATCTCTGCGCTAACATACATAACAGTACCGTCGAAAACCAACGCCGTCTGAAATTGCACAACACCATCTCTGCGCTAACATACATAACAGTACCGTCGAAAACTGACACCGTCTAAAGTTGCCTAACTCCGTCACCGACATAACATACATAACAGTACCGTCGAAAACTGACACCGTTACAGTCTACAAATATATTTGCTTACCGATTCCAAAATGATTGCTGCGCCAAAGTCACTCAGA
>JAQFZG010003111.1:0-14411 GCA_034695465.1 Entomobrya nicoleti | reverse complement strand
ATATCTCAAAAATAAGTAAAAATTATCGTTTTTCCTAAGTTTAAAAAGTTCGTTTTTTTGTTTGACTTAGGTATTTTGACATACTCATGACATTCAAGACTATTTTAATACCTACATGTAGCCTGAAATCTAAGCTTTCAGAAATATACGAACACTTTAAATATACTGCTTTCTTTTGATATTTATTCACTATCACACGTTGTGAGAATTTTCTCAATTTTCCTTTCGAACATTTTTTTATGTGCTTGAATGGGTCCGGAAATGTATTATTCTGTTTTACCATAAGTATACATGTGGAAGTAAAGTTTAGAGTGCATCTTTAAAGTACCAACTTTGGGCCTTTAAAAAGTATTAACCGATTGTTTCAAATCGCATGGCTTTGTAAAATACAAGCAATTTATCTGATTTAGTTTCTATCAGACTCCTAAAATACTTAACTGTACTTCACGTGCCCCTGCCGCCACATATGAATACATATTCCGATGAAATTTGATCTTGCCTAATCCTTAGTTCTTTATTATTGATTTCGTAATCAGTTACCGTATGCACCTGTTAATTTCCTTTGATTTAAACCCAATCACAGCAAAATAAATACTAAAAAAATCACCGCGGGAATAGGTGACATTTTTCGGAGTTTAATCTTTAGTGTTTTAAACACATACAAAGAGACTCTGAAATCTGTTGTTCCAATATTTTACACAATATACTATGCAGTTTTCAAAAATATGAAACATCACCGCTACAAGTTCGTAGTTTATTTTAAAATAAGGATTGGAATTTGTCCAAGTAGCATTTATACACCCTTTATTTTACAAGAAACCAACTTCTCTATGTAAGTTTATTTAGCAAAGATATCATGGACACACTGACAATATCAAGTCAAAGGGCTAAGTACCCCTTGTCTCTTCAAGTAATAAAAAGGTATCTCAGACTCTATCATAGTCTCATAACCAATTGAGGAAAAAATGCATATATTGAATATTGAGAAAGGATTAGCCCAAAAAGAGCTATTGTCTTTCGATTTGGGTAAAAATGCTAAAAATAAGGGACAGGTGAATAAAACATATGTATAACCGGTATAATGAAGTATCGGGCTTCTTGTAACATGCTTCATTTTTTTTGTTGGGATGCGTCCTAACATTTTATGCGATAATCTCGGAAAAAAAACATATATTTGTTTGAGACGGCTGTCATGCCGGTGTATAAAAAGTGTTGGATGTACCCTGAAAATTATCAGAATCACTTGAAGCTCTGGAGGAAGAAGAACACGTGTATTCCATAAGAGTAGCAGTCACTTTTAAAGCAGTCATGTTTTACATGGTTATTACAGGCATATGCCTGGCCGCCTCCATGGCAACACCACTAATATCCGCTCAGCTACACCAAAATCGTAACGGTAAACTCTATTATTCAATTTAACATTTATTTGTAAAATTATAAAAAAAGAAACATTCAATTAAAAAAAAAATTATTATTAAAATTGGATTGATTTTTTTTCAATCCTTCCAGGAGGCTGGCCTGCTGCTCCACCTCCTCCTGCAGGTTGGCCTGCTCCTCAACCTCCAACTCCAGCATCAGCAGACTGCCCCTTATCATCGATTGTGAATGGTGCGTGTCCATCCGTAGATGGTGCAACTCCAACCTATCTTCAAAGCTATCTCTGTGGCTGCTTCTTCGAGTGCTCAAATGGATTCCCTTACGCCTTTAAATGTCCAGCTAGTCTACAATTCAATCCTTCAGTCAACTTATGTGCTGTTTATAGTAATGAATGTATTATCTCTACAACTACAACTCCAGCTCCAACAACAACTCCAGCACCAACAAGTCCAGCTCCCACAACAACTCGAAGTCAACTGTCAACCTCCAACAACAACTCCAGCTCCAGTATCAGATTGCCCCGTATCATCCATTTTGCTTGGTAGTTCGTGTCCATCCGTGGATGGTGCAAATCCAACGTATCTTCAAAGCTCAATATGCAGCTGCTTCTTTCAGTGCTCAAATGGAGTCCCTCAGTCGTTTCGATGTGGTGCTGAAACAGAATTCGATCCTACACTCCAAGCATGCTCTTATGCTTGTACACTTCCTGGATGTACTCTCAGTTAGGCGTCACATTTTAACCAAACAAATATCCTTTCGAACAAAGTGTAAAAAGCTGTTACTTTTATTATTTCTACATTTATTTATAATTTATTTATTATGATAATTATTTATTACATTACTATTTATTTTATTTATGATCCCACATCATACTAAATACGTCACCATTTTGTTATACCATTAAAAGTTATATTGAATTGTTAATTTGGAATTTAGTTAAAATAAATAATTTTTTTGTCAAATAAGTTGAATTTAAACGACGTTTCGCCTTTAATAATTTTCCCATGAACGAATGCTACATCGTCCCTCAACAACCAAGTATTTGGCTCCTTTCCTCTTTATCGTCCATTTAGTTAGATTGAAGCCAATAGCACCTTTTCCACCAATACTTGAATGAGCCGGTGGTCACGGATCCGAAGAAACCGGTTTGACCGCCGATGCTGTTTTGGAAGCTTTGGACCGACGCCGACGAAGAAGCCGGTGGTGAAAAAGAAGACTACGGAGGAGATGGATGACGGAGAGGAGGAGGAAGAGACGGAGGATAGGGAGGGGGATGAATGGGTGGAGGAGGAGGGGGAGGATTTGGATGCGGAGGTTGTGGAGGACGAAGGGATGGAGCGGGGAACTTTGGAGAGGGACCGGGCTGGGCTTTGAAGTTCTGAGAGAGGAGATGAGGAGGAACAAGAGGAGAACTACTTTGAGGTGATGTGTCGCCTCCAATACGAAATAAGTGGTGGAACTGATATGATGATATGAAATATTTATTTATGCTCATTTAGCTTGTCTTCTTTGACAAAATGCATTATTCATTATTCCCTAAATTTTTTAAAAGGGGTTTCGTCTGTATTTAAAAATGTATTTAAAATATTTCCATGAAAAGAGATGCTTTTTGAGGTGATATTTTGAGAAAAATAGACAAAAAACAATGTGAATATGAACATTATTTGTTTATTTAAAGTTGTAAAGTTAGTCAAAACTAGAATGAATGTGATGAATAATTTTTTAAAGAATTCCTAATGCTAAAAATATACGTTTAACCTAAATATTAAATAGTAAATGAATAGTCGACATTACAAATCCATTTGAGCTTCAGATTAATGACGAAGGGTGGACGCGACAATCAGCGAGCACATTTCTTGTTACATCTTTGCTTGTGTCTCCAGAGACCCCAGGAATATCCAAACTCCTTGTCACATTTTTTGCAGATGTGCACTTTCTCGCCCAAATGTTGGCTGCGAAGGTCGTCCTCTAACTCTTCCGACCTTGCAAAATTCCTCCGGCACACTGGACACTTGTACGCTTTCTCGAGAGTGTGGGTGAGAAGATGGCGCTGTCGACCACCGGAAGTGACAAACCTTTTCGCACAAAGTCCACACTCAAAGTTCCTCTGGTCATTGTGGCGCTTGAGGTGTACCTTCAATCCATCTTTCCATTTGGTTGTGTAGCTGCAGCGAGGACAGCGATGGGCTTTAATTTTTCGAGTGAACTGGTAAATGTCGTGTTAGACCGATGCTTTGTTGAAATCGCTTATTGCAAATTGCACAAGAGAATCGTTTTTCTTTGACATGTATTTGCTGATGAGATTGCAGGTTTTCTTGCCTGTTGCATTCCATCTGGCAGACTGGACAGTGAAACGGCTTCTCCCCGATATGGTGTAACAGGTGGCGAGTTAGGTCACGAGGTATTTCCCCACAAAATACACATGCCGGGTTGCCTTTGGATCTTGACAAAAAAGAGAGACAATATCCACCAAAATTAATTTTAAATATAACACGAAATAAAAACGCGCCAATTTTTTCACCTAATCACATTTTAATTAAAAAATGAATACTAAAGAAGTTCTCACCTTCCCATAATTTTTTCCAGCTTGTAGTCAGTCACCAGCGCACTCACAGTCAGCCAAAAACTTTCCTTGTTGAACTTGTCTTCAAACCGCAACAGATTTTAACACGAAAAAATAATATTTTTTTATTCCTCCACAATTATACTTTAGTTAATTATTTCAACTTCCCAAAAAAAACATCCAGAGTTAAATATAGGTTACATTTTCAGCAGCTTTGTAGGCAGGTGAATGAGCTGGAGATGAAGTGATGTCTCCACACACAAATCCAAAAAGGTAATGAAGCGAACAAAATATTTTTTTGGTTAGAACTAGAACGAAGTAAAATACGTGTGTGGTAAATGCACATCTACCTTACTTCACAAAACCAAGTTTTGTAACTAGAATACATGTCTTCATGTCCTCCCAACTCCACGCATGCACAATTCCAAGCAAAGTGGAATGCGAAACAAGAACATGAACATCCTGGATTTTTATCAGATTAAAATTGTATTTGCATTTGAGTTACCTTCCTCTCTGTAAAACGATATCAATCAATATTATTTTAATGATCAGACAGTGACAAGTGAAGTCAAGCAGTCTGGAGCCAGCGAGAAGCATATCCACTGCCAATGCAATGATGCTGTTCTGTTCCGTCTGCTTGTCTAAAATCAAGTCTTCTGCTTTAGGAATCTAGTCCACTATTCAGTTGACTATGCATAAAATATGGTTTTCCCAGTATTTCTCAGATTTCAAAGAAACAGAGCACTTTTATCCATTCAAGTTAAATACCTATAAAATGGTAGGATAGGTGGACAATGAAAATATTCTGTAACAAATTGACTGGAAATGAGTATCCTTTAAAACAAATGGATATCCCTATCCCCCACCCAAAAAATCTTCCTCGTCACCAATTCTAACAAATAGTAAGAAAGGTCATCTTGTCACTACCACTCGCCAACGATAACCCCCATAACTAAAGTGATGATCTTGTTGATCTGGGGCAATTCGATTCAACTAAAATTGTAGGCCTATTTTCGTCTCCATTTAAAAATGAAGTAAAGATATTTTTGAATGAAAATGAGACTTGTTCCAGTCATTTTACTTTGTGTATTTTGAGGAAAAGAAGAAGAGGTAATCCAGAGATAATATTATCGAATGGAGAAAATGCACATTTAATAGCTTGATGCACATTTATATTTAATTTTTAACTGAACTAATTTCACCATTTTTCCAGCTTGATCTGAGTAAAAAGTTGATTGGGGATATGGAAGGGGATGACAGGGGGGAGGATTTAGATGCGGAGGTTATTAAGGAGGATGGGGAGGAACGGAGGAATTTTGAGAGGGAACAAGGGCAAAGTTCTGAGAGGGGAGATGAGGAGAAACAAGAAGAGAATTAATTTGATGGATGTGTCGCCTCTAAACCGAAATAAGTAGTGTAACTGATATGAAGAGATGTTATATTTATTTAATGCTCATTTATCTTGTCTTCTTTGCGAACAAAAATATGCATCAAATGGCCTCGTTTTACTTTTGAAGGGTTTTTTGTATTAAAGATATTTAGATGAAAAAAAAACTTTACTTTTTGAGCTTTTTGCAAGCTTCCAGTCAAGAGTGCACTTACAGTTTGTCCAAACCTTCCCGTACACAGCAACAATTTTGCATATATGCACCATTTTGATTAGTTCTATTTATTTCCTAAAATTCAAAGAAATAAAAAATGGAGTCTGATCCATTCAAAATAAATTTCTGGACAATTGTTTGGGTAGATGGACGATGACATTAATATTTTGTAACGAAAAGGCTGCAAATGAGCGTTCCTCGTCGTCACTAAATTCTAACAAAAGCTCATCTTCTCTCAACTTCGCAAGCAATGACCCCAAAATTAGCTGATAACCTTACTGATCTGGGGTACCCTGATTCAAATAAATTTTTTTATACCTATTTGATATGTATTTAAAAATGTAGCAAAGATATTTTATTGAAAATGAAACTTGTTCCACTGATTTTTATCTGTGTATTTTGACAAATAAGGTGGAGAGATGGTCCAGCGGTTAAAATAATATGTTAATATCAACTTTATTTGTTTATTTGAAAGTTGTAAAGTTAGTGAAAACTAGAATGAATGTCATGTAAACGAATAGTCAACACTACAAATCCATTTGAGCTTCAATCTAACAACAATTGTTCTCAGGATGTCCATGAGCAGCTAAGAAGTTGAGTAGGTTGATGAGGAACGGTGGACGTGACGATCAGCGAGCGCGGTTCTTGTTACAAGTTTGCTGATGTTTCCAGAGGCCCTGACGATAGCCAAACTCCTTGTCGCATTTTTTGCAGATGTGCACTTTCTCTCCCAAATGTTGGCTGCGAAGGTGGTCCTCTAACTCTTCCGACCTTGCAAAATTCTTACCACACACAAGACACTTGTAAGCTTTCTCGAGAGTGTGCGTGAGAAGGTGCTGTTGACGACCACCGGAAGTGACAAACCTTTTTGCACAAAGGCCACACTCAAAGTTCCTTTGGTCATTGTGGTAGTTGAGGTGTACCTTCAAGCTCCCTTTCCATTTGGTTGTGTAGCTGCAACGAGGACAGCGATGGGCTTTAATTTTCGAGTGAACTTTCAAATGTCGTGTTAGATTGCTCTTATGTTGAAATTGTTTATTGCAAATTCGACAAGAGAATCGTTTTTCGTGAACATGTATTTGCTGATGACTTTGCAGATTTTCTTTCCTGTTGAATTCCATTTTGCAAAGTTGACAGTGAAATGGCTTCTCACCGATATGGCGTAATAAGTGGAGAGGAAGGTCACGAGGCCTTTCCCCACAAAACACACACGGCTGGTTTTTCGGTCTACACAAAATTATCCACAAATAAAAAAATACGAGTCTTGTTGATTGCAATTAGAAGCCACCAATTTTTCACCTTACGACATCGTAATTGTTGAATTAATTAAATAAAAATGAACTCACCGTCCAGCCATTTTTTGCAGATATCCAGCGACCAGTGCACTAACAGGTCCAAACCTTCCCAAAGTTAATTGCTAAATGAACACAACACCCACAGATTTTTAAACACTCAAAATATAATTTTCTTCTCCCCAACAATTGTACGTTGTTGATTATTTCAACTTTTATAAAAACATCCTGCGTTAAAAAAAGCTATTTGAGCAGCTTTTGTGGCGGGGCATTGAGCTGCAAATGAAGAGATGTCTCCGCACAGAAATCCAACAAGCTAATGAAGCAAACAAAATATATTTTTTGGTTGGAGCCGAATAAAAGAAGTGTGGTGAATGCACATCTACTCTACTTCACCGAACAAGCTAAAGTGCTACTACACAGTGCACGCATACAATAGTCCACCAGATAACAACATTAACATCCTGCTTCATTCTTATCGCATTAAATGTATTTCCATTTTAGTTACCTATGCATATGCACAGCTAATGCAACCCTCTGTCTTGACTTTACTACTTTGACGAGAACCAAGATTCCTATTCCATCTTTCAATACACTATACACATCTGATATACATATATATATATATATATATATTTATTTATGGCTTGGGAGAAGTTGGATGAAATTTAACTACATTTTAGACGAGTAGGTAGACTAATCATTTTACTTCAAATGTGTTTCAGGGATCAATGCAATTGTCTAACAATTTACTAATTAGCACAGACGTACAAAATTTATCACTCAATAAATTACAAGTGTGAAATAACATGAAAATTGTATTTATGTCTTATAATCGAAAATCTTTTAAAAACTTATTAAAATTATTATGAAAAGAAGATGTGGTGGTGTGGAAGGTCGATTGAGAACAATTGACTTTTATCCAGTCAACTTGAATTTGTAGACATGGGTTCGGGTAGATGGCTAGATGCACAATGATAATAATTATCTAACAAAGTGGCGAAAAAAAGAATATCCCTCTCCCCACCCAAATCTTTTCCCGTCACTAATTCTAGCGAATAAGTTACAAAGGTCATCTTGCCATCACCCCCACTCCCCAAGGATAACCCTTAAATAATTAAAATGATGACCTTGCTGATCTGGGGCAATCTGATCCAAATAAAATCGTATGCTGATTTTATCTGCATTTTAAAATGAAGTAAAAATATTTAAATGAAAACGAAACTTATTCCAGTGATTTTTCCCGTTGTATATTTTGAGATACAAATAAATAAAAGCTAAGTTACTAACTGCACTCCATAGTCCACCAGATAAGAAGATTAACATCCTGCTACAACTTTTATCTGATTAAATGCATGCTGCTCAGTTCTGTCTGCTTGTCAAAAACCAAGACTTGTGTTCAAGGCATCCAGTTCACATTCAGTTGAGTATGCATAAAATAAAGTCTACTCCCTGAATTGTCAATTAAATTATTTAAAGCTTCCCTTACAAACAAATTCATTTTTTACATTCCATCTTTCAATATATTATACATAGGCATACGCACATGCATATATTTTTATGGATTGGAAAGGTGAAGGAAATATGACTACGTTTTTTGAGTACTCAACTACTTATAATTCTAGCTCAAATAAATGTTTTTGTAGTGCTCAAATGAAATAATATGTGATTGTCAGCCAATTTCGCAATGAGCCGATGAGTGCAAAATGATCACTGAATAAATCTGCAATTTTTTGAAATGAAATGATAAAATTCGATGACTTATAAACCAATGCTTAAATGTTCTCAAAACTTTTAAAATGATTATGCAAGTTGGAACATACCTTTCACAGAGTGGCCTTCACAATTTTAGTAATTTCGTAGGTTTCAAAGAAACAAAACAATTGGCTTTTATCCATTCCAAGTTAATATCCTAGAAAATTGTAGAATAGACGGACACTAAATGGCTATCCCCACCATGCAATTTGTATTCAAGCATTTTAGCGTTTGTTTGGACCCGATTTGCAAGTAGTGGTGTGCATAGGGTGTTATCAATGATACATCAGTGTTAACAGTAATAAGTGTGTGTTTCATTTGCAGGTCATCCTTGGCTACGATAACCCCCCTGGTTTGAGTAATGAAGGGTCCATTTTTGCCAAAATTAGGACCTTTTCACCTATGATGTTTTGTTTCATTGTCCTATCATCCTCCTTTCGCTTATTAAAATGACTGGCAGTTCTTGTGATGTAGCCAAATTAAAGAAGACACATGCCTTATTGTAGGGTGCTATTGTGGGAATCGCCCTTTTTATCTTGTTACTGATAGCTAACTTTGTTCAAGCCAACATTTTACGTGTAATTTTACAATATTTTGTCTTAGAGTGTAGCTAAGAAATAGTACCAGCTACAACAAAGTGCTATTGCTTGTTTTTAAGTTAAATTATGCGCTTCCTAACAGTACATAAATTTTACCCATCCATTAATTCATTTCGTAATTATTAGCAGCCAAAGTCGGCTCATTTCATTAAAAACACCCTATGTAAAGACGTTGATTCCTTGAGTCCAAAGAACGTTAAGAGGATGTCGTGGCAGTCCTCTTGTTGTCCAAGAATTAGTTGATTATGGAGCATACCATTAAGGGTGGTAAAAGCTTCCAGAGTAGCCTGAATAAAAGATTCATTATCCTTTTGATCTTTGAATATTAACTCGTTCATTTGTTTGAAAGGTATTAGCAAATCTTCCTTGCGCAATGATGGCAGGGAAAAGAGTGTCTGCATAATTGAGTTGAAATAGCAAGTGTTCCCAATATTTGGCAGACCGTTGTTTTTTGGTAGCATATCTCGTATCGTACTCTTAAACTTTATCTCCTCATGATTATTCGAATTCCATGAAAATGACGTTAAAATTTATAATCCAAACTGTGCATATTTTAAAAGCGTTTGAGTGTTAGAAAGCTATTTACCTTATTTTGGTTGCTGTATGTTTGCAGGTAATGTTAGATTACTAACATCTGAATGGGACTTAAAATACCTGAAATCGTCTTTTGAGATTTCTGAAACTAGTAAAATTATTTACTATTGTGATACAGGGTTTTTAAAGTACGCATAGTCTACATCACTACGCTTAAAACATATCACCTATTATTCTATATTACCTATTTTTGGTACTGGATCCGGCACTTTGTTTTGATGTCCTCTGTGGAAGGAAGAAAAATCCGCACTTTTAGCATCAGTGCTATTTTTAGCGGGAATTTTAGCCTGTTGTATTAAACATGAAATTAGGTCCAAATTGTTGTGAAATGTGTGATAATGGCAAATAAAAGTTATGCACACAAGTTACATTTCTAACTTGATCATCATCTTTGATGCCTACGCCTTCGTTATTTTGAGCATAAAATGCATTGGGAAAACCAAGTGCGACTGAGGATGAGCTGAGAGTTGAAGTGAGAGGAGTTGATCTACGTGAAGAAAGGGTCGTGGAAGTGGACTGCGTTGCTGGGGGCATATGTAGAAGTGGACGTTTTAAGCATATTTGGAGGGATCAAGGTGGTGGTAAGCAGAGTTGGTCGAAGGTGGTGGAGGTGGATGTGTTAAACTGCGTTGATATGGCAACTGAAATAGATGTTTCAAGCGTAGTTGGAGGGTTTGAGGTGGTAATCACAGGAGTTTGTTGATGCGTGGATGGGGTGGAGGTGGTGGATGGTGTGGTTGGAGCAAGTGTAGAGGTAGACGTTTCAAGCGTGGCTGGAGGGGTTGAGATGGTGGATGTTGTGGGTGGGGCAACTGAAGTATGTGTTTCAATCGTAGTTGGAGGTGTTGAAGTGGTGGTCACAGGAGTTGGTTGATGTGTATATGGGGTGGAGGTGGTGGATGGTGTGGTTGCAGCGTAGAGGTAGACGTTTCAAGCGTGGCTGGAGTGGTTGAGATGGAGGTGAGATGAGCTGGAGCAAGCGTAAGAGGAACATAATTTGTCGCCGAAGTTGTTTGTGCAACGGAAGAATTTTTGAGTGGCAAATCCACGATAGGTAGTTTGTAAATTTTCGAAATTTCCGTAGTGCTTGATGCTACTGCAGTAACTATAAAACATCAAAAGACATTATTATTACCTTCTTTGATCGAATCCATAGCTTTGCAATGGCTTATTCTTTTTCCCACTGTCATCCCGTCAGGGTAGGATTTCAAAGTTATTTTGGGTGCACACAATGGACTTCCAGTTGTTGTTATTGCAAATTGACAATTCGCCCGGATGCATTCTTCGCACGATTTGATGTAGGTACACGATAGATACAAAGACAATGAAATTATAATATAAAATTCAATGCGAAAAAGTTCAGTTCAGACAAAAAAATGATAATATAAAATTCAATGCGAAAAAGTTCAGTTCAGACAAAAAAATGATAATCTAAAATGGCAAAGATTCGGTGAGCAATGTGGCAAGGAGAGAGAAAGAAAGATTATGATATGATAGATTATGAAAGACTCGAGCTCGAGTAAAAAAATTATGATAAGAAAATGACGTAA
The DNA here is from genome assembly GCA_034695465.1 of Entomobrya nicoleti. Classification (NCBI taxonomy): domain Eukaryota; kingdom Metazoa; phylum Arthropoda; class Collembola; order Entomobryomorpha; family Entomobryidae; genus Entomobrya; species Entomobrya nicoleti. The sequence continues at coordinate 3,080 of JAQFZG010003111.1, read as the reverse complement.
TTCTGAAACAAAGATCAATTTAAGTAAAAAGAGTAGAGAGTTTATTATTATGTACTGCATATACACAACCATATTGTGTAAGGGAAACACTAAGGCAATTTGGAGAAAAAAAAGAGTTATTATAAGTGAGTACATATATATATACATGCTACATATACAATAAGTAGAAAATAGCCTTAGTGAGAAAACCTACACAGATTATAAAGACCTAATATCTGCATTTGCATATGGTTATGTTGGTCCGAATATACAGCATTAATTTTACAGGAATTCAGAAAAAAATATTTACATGTAATTCGTTAATTTTTTTTCTTTTCCAGTTATTTGATTTTTACACATTTTTAAGATTTTTAATTTTTTTTTGTACTAGTACATTTTTTTATATGGTGGCTCGCCGCTCTTGCACTGCACTTGATCCACGAATTTCGCTATTTTCTTCCATCAACAACTTGATTAGCCCGAGGTAATGGGAGTCAATGAGGCTCATCTGCAAAAAATAATAAAATCATAATAATTAGTACAAGTTAAATTTGTGTAAATAAATGTTTAATAATGCTAAAATATATTTTTATACTTACCTAATGGCCGTGCCAGACCACTGGCATGTTTTCGAAATTGTTTACGGTAATCGGTGTGACTGGTTGCCACAAACGATAATTCACCCTTGAGTTCTGATTATAGAGAAACGGCCGTACCTTACGGAAACAGAAAAATAAAATAGCTTAATAGTGTTCAAAAAATACGTTTAAAACATGATTATATCTGTTTTTATAAACTTACGTGTATAGTTCCCAAAGGAGACTTTACGACTGATTGAGATTTCCAAAAGTGATCACTCTTGATGTCATGGATGGGTTCCAGTCCCCAAATGCGATATGGAGCTGATTTGGACACCTTAATATGGAACGGAATTAATGTGTCGTTAAAGAAACCATTAAGCTCTTCAACACAGATTTTGACGATGGACCGAGTGGTCTTCTCTCCCTAAAATGAATTTAATCATAAAGTTAAATTTAGAGTTCAAATGCTAAAGGTACGAAAAGTTTTAAAATGTTTAATTTACTTTCTTTCTTGGAATCTTTTCTTGGTCACTTAGCTTGATTCATATATACACTGATATACAACATCATATTTCAGTGTGCTCGAGCAGGCACGGTTTCAATTTAACCTAATAGTACGTAAAAGAATGTACATTACAGAAACTGTTTTGATGCTGAATTGAACGCATGTTCATACACATGTGCTTCACAAAAAATGCATCGTACATTTCTATTTGGTACACGCACAGTCTTAAAGGAAAGGTCTTTTCTTGGTCCCTTTGCTTGATTCATATACTGATATACAACATTATATTTCAGTTTACTGGAGCAGACGGGGTTTTCATCTAACCTAATGGGTTAATATACACACGCTACTAAAGGAACGAAGAGTCCTTTTATGGATCCCTTTGTTGGCATTGTCATCGCATTATATTCATTCAATGAACCACACCGTATTTATTATACCATCATCATCATTTATTTGCACCTGCCTATATATTTTATATGCAAACACAACCCAAAAACCTCCAGCATTATTACCAAAACCATTATTTTCTACTACTAATGTCGGTTTGTATTTTTGGGAATGGTAAAGGCAAACCATGGTTTGGAGTTGTATCGTCCGGCTCTTATTTTCCCCTTTTCAATTTTAGGTGAAACCTTAAGGTTTTCTTCTCAAAATCTTTTAAACAATTCCTCGTCACTAATATTTTTGTCTTTCTTAATCACATGAATTACAATATTTTTTCCTCTCCTTTGTCCAATATTTTTCTTTGGTTTTTCTAGTTTCGTTTTCATTGAATCCTTCTCTGCTTGTAATTTCACAGCTGCTGACTCAATTGCTTTTTTACTTGATTCATAACTATTAATTTCGTTAATAATTTTATCAGTCACCGATCTCACGCCACAAAGTTTCACTTTTAATAACTGTATTTCCAAGATTAGATTCTCACTGCTACCAGTTGTTATTTCTGTTTGATTACAATGGTCCTCTACAAAATCCCATAAATCCTGTACTGCTACTTGTAGCTTTACCAAGTCTATAGCTTTAGTCATGGTTGGTTAATTTCTTTACTAAATAACTTCTACTCTCTACCACGTCTACGAGCGAACCCAGTTAGTTAATATATAAGCTACTTAAAGCTAAGCTAGTTAATATATATTTTTAAAGGTTTTTCCGGATGCTAAAAAATAGACATTTAACTTATTCTTGAGTTGCTAATGAAAAGGGCTACAAATCCATTTAAACCTTCAATTGGACAATAATGAGTTTACCGTCCACATATGCAAAAATTGAGTGGGATGAAGAATTGATTAGAAAAAGTAAGCTATTAGCCTTCCCGATTGTTGCAGGCTTGCTTATGATTTCAGAGGAACGAGCGATACCCAAATTTCTTGTCACATTTTTTTGCAGATGTGGATTCCCTACCCAAAATGTTCACATCGAAAATGGTCATGTATCTCTGTCAACCTTGCATAAATTCTACCACATACTATCATCTAGTCAAAATCTGGCCTAAATGAGCTAAAAAGGAATTGGCAATTTATTGATCTGCAAACTAAACAATGTGTCCATACAGAAACTCAACAAGGTAATGAAGCAAATAAAATATTTAATTTTTTGGGTGGGAAACCAAATAAAATGTGTGGTAAAGGGACTTCTACTTTCCGTTATTAAAAAAAACTAAAATACCAACACATGCATGCATCCCTCATATATCCCGATCTAAGCCAAATCTGAAATAACATCAGAAAATTGCATTTCTGTCTGCCTAACGGTATCACTTAATATTATTCTAATGAGTACAAAGCGAAGGGAAGCCATCCGAAGCCATGAAAAGCATATCCACTGCTAACTAGGTACATTTTTGTCTAAGAACCATGTCATTCCAATACCACCCGAATAAACTATTCATTAAAGTAGAGCGAATAAAATATTTATAAAGATCAATAGTGATAAGTAACATACCTGTTAATAGTGATAAGTGACATACATATCTACGGAACATGGCATGCACAATCTGTAATGTGAGGAAGAAG
>JAQFZG010003110.1:0-14414 GCA_034695465.1 Entomobrya nicoleti | reverse complement strand
TATAATTCGATGCTAAAAATCACTCGTCAGTTATGCATTTCTGTTTCGAAAGATCGGGTTTATTACAGCACCATACATTTTTAGTAAAGCAATAGACATGCTAGCCCTCATCTAAAAATAATTGCAGCAAGGTATATTTTAGTAAAATATTGTACTAATACTGAATCATAAAACCATCATTTTTTAAAATATGTACCGAGTTATTTTTAAGGATGAGGTATTTCCGTCGTGTACCAAAAAATCGTTAACAGACTAGACGCTTTTTTGTGTACCTAAATGTTTATACACTAGAAATACAGTAAGTCCGGTTTTTATTCGGAGTAATGTCATGTATGATTGATAGACTGGCCCCAATCATGTATGCAGTTCACTCATAAATTGTTATGCATATTGGCTCCCTGCAACAATGCACTGTTAAGGATATAAGCTTCATTATGTCCATTATATCTGGAATACCTATAGTATCTCGTATGAGTAATATTTTTGATTGATATGTTATTACTGCAAATAACAAGCGTTAGTGAACTTAGCACACTATTTGGATATAAGTTGGTATTAAGCATTTTCTCATTCTGCTATTTGGAGAATGCGTGAACCCCTTTCTTGGTTATTGTCCAATCCAATGATATATATTTTTTATAGAACGTGATTTCGTTTGTCAGATTTCTACAGGTGAATCCCAAAATCAGAGATAAAAAATAAATGGAAATTATGCTACATTTATCATCAGTTATATGGTGTGCATATATACATTGTAAGGAAAATGTGATTCTTAAATATGATAATCAGTCGAAATATGAGATCATCACGTTATGTTGCCAGTTTTTTTTATTGAAATAAAATAAAATGACATGATGTCTGTGTCTGAATGATTTGAAATTGTCTTCTCACATGCACTCTAAACTGACTTATTACACGCATAAAAAGGTTTTAAGTATTTCATGTCTAATCTGATTTGTTATATGTAAAATGTAATCCAAGTCCTCAGTGCTCCTTTTGCGTCTCTGTCATCGATGACATCATATTTTAAATTTGCAAATAAATAAAATAAAAATTTGCGAAAGTATATCATTTTTTGCCGTTCCCTTACTAATGATTTCTTTATCATTTAACTAATGATAAGTAAATTAGCACGCCATCAAACAATTAACTTCCGGAATACTTACGCTTAACTTTACTTACGTTGTCAATTTTGTTCATCTATCGAATTTCCAACTCTTAGCTTATTTAAAAAAGAAATTAAACATGGTACTATCTAGTACGTAAGTTTAATGTTAAAAAACTTATGTATGTATGCAAATTTATCTATCACCATCAGTGCAATGTTTGTCAAATGTGCAGGCAGATTAGGCCCATAAGATTTTTCGATATTTTATGTATTCAAGTCCTAACAGCAACCTGAAAAGGAACATGAGCTCATCACTTTTATTAAAAATGTTAAGGGCGAATGTACCACCATGTTATGCTGATCATCATCATATCATGATCAACCACCATTGCACTGTCAACAAAAACCACCATTATACTGTTTACTACAACGACCACCAGTTTAGGTTTTTAGCAGTTTATGTCATAGATTTGTGGTGGTGTTGGTGGCGTTCATACATACCTACACACTCTATAATGTGTAAAAAAAAGTTGTTAACATCGGTATCGGTGTTATGAGCACATGCCTACATGCATATTAGACACCTATATTTGTAGGTTTGCGTATTCATTTTCATTCTAGTTTATATGTGTGGCTGATTTGAATACTACTATAATACTAATCAAACGAATATGTTGCGTTTTTGCTCAGTTTCTTTCAAATCAACCAGCATTTTAGGACTGCGTGAAATTTGTAGTTTTATAGTATTTTCTTAGTCTGGTCTGACTAGCCGTACTTTTTGATGAGGCTTTTTGTGTAAACTTTGATTCATTCAAGCAAACTTCCTCCAAAATGGCTTAGATGAGAAACTTAAATAAACATTCCACCTTTCTATAATGCTAATTCTGAGAAGAGATAAGAAATATTATTTGTCATATGTCATCTTACTTTTCTTCCCGTGCCTAAATGCGATAATTCGATTGGATGTGATGTGATAGGACACACTGTGCCAGAGATCGCGTAACAGGGTTCTGATTTTGAGCTCACTCTCTTAAATATGTAGTAAATACATTCATATCTAGGACAATCCGTGCAACGTTACTGCAGTTTATTTTGGGACATGATCTCAGAAATTATTGCACGTTTGATGCTTTGATTCCCAAATTTTCAAGAATGTGTGGTAGTGATAATACTTTCGTACTCATCAATCTTAATATTCTTTTTTTTATTCTATAGACTATTATCGAATACTATACTAGATATTATTGATCCAATTACCTGTCTTATATTACCTGTCGCATAACATAATAGCAAATGCATAATATAAAAGTTTTTTATCAGATAGCTATCATCCGCTCCGCGTCCTCCTTGTCAAAAAGTTACTTTCTTGTATAATTCTCTTTTCTCGTAATATGCATATGTTCTTTAAATCATCCATGACCAACTCTTTTATCGAACTTACCTAAGTTTTTATCTCATTTTGAATTTTGCAATGTTATACATATAGTTATACAAGAGATAAGTAAAGTCATTGATAATTATATTAGTTATACATATATATTCTCGATGCAAACAAACAAACTTGATCGATAAGCTGTGCAGCGCTTTTAAAACAAATGAACTTTCTTCGCTCAAACTTTCGCAGACGCAATGAATGAAACTTTGCAATTTATTTCATTTGGTACAATGTACTCAAATGCATAACTTTGATGGATACAGCAATTTCTTTAAAGAGTAAAAACGATAAAATCCAAAATACATTACGCAGGTCATTTTTTCGTACCCGGAATAAAATAGACCTTCTTAAAAGGATACAATAACAAGAAAGTAATAAATTTACCTTCCATTTTTTTTCGAGGCCTGACATAAAGACATGTAAATTGAGACAACGAGGCGCTGCAGTAGTTGTAGTTGATGTTTTTCTGGCACAATGCCATGTTTGCTACTTGACACTTGAGAGGAGTAAAAAACGGATTGTTGTAATCGTAAACTAAAGACGAAGCTACAATTACAACATTACGTCATTATGATACAATTATAATAACTTTCAGAAGTAGGTATAGATAAACGTGTATATTTTCCTTTGTGATTGTAGTTTACTCAAGTAGTCGTTAATGAGAATGAGAACTACCCAAACACATGATGAATACGTCAAATTATTGAATTTTTCTTTTTAAAAATGTTCTTAAACTTGGGCTCATATATTTTGATTAATTTTCTAGGAATCAGCAGCTCATTATTTCATCAAAAAATCCATTCAATTTACTTGATGTGAAACCTAAAACATTTAAACAAGCATACATATATACGTTTTCAGAATTCTAGTATTTTTAGCACATTTTATCGCATCTTTTCATTCATTCATTCATAAAATTCACGCTGTAAAAAATAACTCTCCGGGCACAAGCATCGTTATAAACATAAACTATGAATGAGATCAACATCTAACGCGTAAATTCATCATCACCGACGACGTCATTCTCTCGTACATTATTATATCGCCTATATAAAAGTTCATAAACGCGAATTATAATGAAGAATTACAAGTTTACTTAAATATGCCCGCTCCTTCCCTTCTCTCCCATTCAAAAATATTACACAATATGCCATACCTCAATCAACTCGAAGAAGAAGTATGAAAAATATTGAATGAAATTCTCGCTCGCTCCCTTAAATCCATATTGTCCAAAAAGTATAACCTGAATAAAATCCAATAACCGTGTGCACCTTAAGTAATTCAAGTATGAGTACTCCCACAACTTTTACATCATCATCATATCATGTTGTCCAGTAATTACATGTTATGACGATGATAATAGGGATGATTTCAGCTCTCGCAAAAATTCTTTGCTCTTTCAATAATCTACGCTCATTTCTACGCATGCATAAATAGCCAATTTGAATTTTTTTTGCCGTGGAAAAATGGGTGGCTCCTCGAGAATATTGAATTTTCATCTTTTACATCTCCCGTCGTTATCACTGACAAAAACTGAGTGATGACAGCTACTATGTGAAGTACAGAACCAGAATAGACTCTCGACACGATTCTCTCTACGATAGCGCATCATTCTAATTGTAGCGTTAAAAGAGAAAATTTTCATGAATGAAGTGATTTGATGGAGCCTCCTCACTTGGTCGGTTATCGTAAACAAGTACTAGTATATATTATCGTAAAATTTGTGTAATATATTGTTTTCTCTCATGTAACAACTTGTTAGGCGAGAATGATGATGAGTCATCATCGCCATCGCCTCTTTTTTTGTAGTGTCATATAGTCATATGCCACCAGCACAGCTATCGCCGCCAGGTTCATGTAAACTCAGGCATGATCTCTTGTGTTGATTGAACTTATCCTTTTTGCATCTCTCCACTCGCCATCGCCACCACCACCACCTCCTCCTACTACTTGTTATAATAGGTACAGAGCTCCAACGTACGCATTATTATTGTGCTTATTTTTAAAAAGTAGTCGACGAGATTTTCATTGAGAAAAGTGAGCTTACAGCGTTGGTAGTAGTTTGTGGTGGTGAACCTTCTTTTTTTACCGCACCTTAAAGATGGAGAGAAAAATCTAATTTTCTTACAATAATGCATTATAGGCATACAGTTCTCGGGCTGTAATATATACATATAAAATACTTGTATGTATGTTTTAATATAAACAGCAATCGAGATAATGATGATGAAATGAATGGAAAATAAGTGGGATAGGTTCTTTAGGAAGGATTATTTATGAATACCGTACAAATAAATAAAATATATTATATTATATATATGGCGTGTGTGCATTTGTAAATTTGTAAATATTTTGCATGCATTTTCATTCTTTTTTTTATTTGCGAACAATAGTCATGTCACTTTTGTATTAATTGTGTAGATGTATTTCTTGTAAATCAGCGTAGTCAGGTGAAATAATCAGGTTGTATGATGCGATGTGATATCTCTTTAGCCTTGCATTCAGCGGAATCTTATGGAATGGAACATAGATCAAGTAAAAGTAGATCTTGTTTGGCACAATAAAAAGGCGACAGTATGTTACAATCATGTAAAATCGGTTGTGGGTGAGATATGGTGATAAATCTGCTGACATTTTTGCATGTTCTCTTGAAGTAGTCCATCATGCACAATTTTTATTGTACTATAGATTTTGGGCTAAAAATGTAAGTCAGACTAACACAATAAAAATTCTTCCCTCGCCGTCGTGTCGTTTTAAATGTAGTTTTGTCTTTGAAACTGTCGGTTTATAATGCCGCATTGCCGGGAACATTGTTGAACAAAACATCGCATCACGTCAAGTAAAATATGTGGGGAACTAGTTTCTCGGATCGGTGACTACATTGGATTGGTTGTAGAAGAAGGTGCGATGATGTTTGATGATCTTTAATCACATCAGTGTGAGTTATAGTTAGTGATGATGATGATTATAGTTGTAGCTTCTGGCGTGATATACTACTACTATATATTTTTTTCAAAGATAGTTAGCTACCCACAGGGAATATTTGTTGTTGATTCATTATTACATTGGTAGATGCGCGAAGCCAAGCCCAGTACAATGAACAAAATGTGTAAATTATTATTAATCTAACTTTATAAATTGCTCATCAGGATCATCATCTTTCTTAGGGCTACTATTAACCTACCTCCATTACCTATAATTTTTGGAAATGGTTCATTAAATTTGCAATTTGAGCAATTTGAAATTATGGGATTTCCCTTTGTTATTTTTAATGCATGTCTGTTAGATCATCACAGTATTAGTAACTTTAATTTAATCCATCAACAATGCCTACCAAACTAATTAGTGTTTCACTTTTTCAAGACATTTTGGATTGGATACTTCAAGAGTCTAATTATATTCTCAAAAATTTAATTAACAAATAAGTGTCCTCATCATAGAATAACAGTTTATGCATCGTTTCTTGTTTCTGGTTAGATTGCCAATACCATACCATGGAACATATTTTTTTAAATCCCCGGAAAAGGCTACTATTTTATAATGAATCTTTAACTAGCAACACAAACTATCGGAGTATGATTACTGCTTGTAATATCCAATTAGTTTACACCTAAAAGTTCTTGGCAAATCTTTGCAGAATATTTTTCGTTTTATAAATAAACTTGAACGTAACGTAAGACGTCCCTTGCCAAAAATAAATTAGTGCACTAAATGGCATCCAGTCACCATTCATTTGGTTCCATAATAGCGTAATATGATCTTGCATATCATTATCCCTCAAGACGAAGACAAGTGATCTCATCCATTCATTCCCTAGTGTAGTATTTTACAGGCCAGCTCTTATTTTTTCATCACTGATGACAAGTTCGCGTTACAACAACAACGTTATTTACCAGTTACCTTCACCACATGATAACCACACTCTTTTTTTCAATATCTTTTCCTCTGAAATTGCACATGTTTATGGGTTTCATTACGTTATTCTCAAACAACTGAATTATCCAACATGCAAAGCCCATTCATATTCTTTAAAAAAATTGCAATAAAGACTACTAAAAGTAACCAAATAGTTTTTTTGTGCTCTAACGCATATAGATTAATACAATCTTCTAATTTTCGTCGTTCATTCATAAAAATCTTCATTTTTTTCAAGGGAACAAAGTGGGAGCAGCATACAAAGTTAGCTCACTCTTCATTCATTAATTTTCCAACAAGACTTGCCTGAGAAGATGATAATGGCAATGCCGGTCGGCCATTCAATGCATTATTATTGTGCGAAAAACGAGTTAACAAACAGTAATCAAGCAATGTAAAGGCTCTAACATATATTTACTTACCTTACCCATTTTTTTTCTGCCTTACATAATAAATATTAAGTACAATGATGATAATGATATGAATGCGTGGAAAGAAGAATGAACGTCAAAGACGGCACTTTTCCATGAATATGTAAAACTTTTTATGAATGAAAGTTGCGCGGCGCACCACATATCATCCTCGTCAATTGAATGAAAAACAAGCAACTAATAAATTGTTAATGAATACACAAAAAATGATCATGCACTTAGTATGTATATTTAAGAAGCAACAATACCCTCATCCATCATGTGTAGTTCATTTTAATATCAAAAGACGTTTTTTTGTGTTTGGTTAAAAATGGGCGACAGGGACGTTTTGGATATGTAGGTGTAGAGCTATTTCGTGCTATTCTTCTATAGCTGCTACAAACACTGTTAAAATCATAAAATGCACAAATGACAGGGCTTGCTCCGCTCGTACTACACACCACAGACAATTTGGCATTTGTTGAAACTTTAAATGTGTAAATTGACCAGGTGTAAAATTGAAATTTTTCGGACAGTTGTTCTTGACTTGACTGGGAAACTGGAAAAGGGGCAAGTGTAAATTTCGACCGGCTTCTTTTGGTGGATGCACATTAATTGATTCTCTTCTTGTACCATTTACCCCATAAACAAAACACAACAAAAGCAAAGCTTCTTCATAATTTTTATAAAAATTTGACATACGTTCTCGTGCTCAAAGGAATTATATTATCATCATTTCGCCCTCTACTAAAATCTCGTCATCATCATCATTATTTTTACACGCTCGTTTGTCGGAACAAAACGAATTTATGCACTGATTTACTTTTATTTCAATAGGAGTGCCAAGCGGCATTGGATCATGAAAACTGATCCTTTTACTTGAAAAGCTTCAATATTTTTTTAGCAAAACGAAAAAAAAATTCAAATCATCTAATATTTTATTATCGTGTTAAATATATTCTAAAGCTTATTTTATGCTAAAGAGATATATTCTTATACGAAGAATTTGAATAAAATGTGTTTCACAGTTTCACATATAAGTATGTAATCGTAATCAACATTCGTTTGCTTTGTTTAAGGATTGGCATTCTGACACAAGAAAAAGGTGAGGTATGACAAAAGTGACCGTCAATGATACACGCGGTTAAATAAATATGCACTTCAATAAAATTCATTTATATATTATTATATGGTGTCGTCATTTCGTCTTTTTTGTCGTGTTGATAATTGATAATGTTAAATAGTAATACAATTTTATTTGGTCATTTATTCTATTGACTTTTGTCACTTTTTAAGTCTAAAACATGCAAAAAGTATTTTATTAGTAAATTCTGTTTTAGAAGTTTAACATTATTCGTTAATCAAGCTCCAAAGAATCTGTTCGATGTAGGTTTCGTTTAAGCGTGTGAGTAATCTTGTAGGTGCGTTTTAACTAGGCATATGAAAAGTAAGTGATGATTGGCAAAACTGATCAGATCAACCTAATCTGGATATAATAAGCTGTAGGCAGCGTTAATCATTTTTGAAGTTTATTGTTATGGTTGACTTCTTGTACTTGACGTTGATACCGCTTGCTGCCGTCACATTTGCTGTGTGCAGTTTTTCTTGTTGATATTGAATGTTGAAGATATGATGATGATGATGAGACCACAGAAGAATATAATGACCCCTCCTTAAAATCCATTTATAATTAGCCACTTGATATGGATGTGTTTAGTTTAGAAAAGGTAGGATGGTCATTTCAACTACACCATTAACCATACAACACACAAATGACACCAACCTTTAAACTTTTAGGCAGCTGAAGTTTTATTGTTATGGCCAGTTCCTCCAATAAAAGAACATACATATATTGCAAGTTTATCATGTGCAAGGCTTTTAAAAGTGCAACAGCATTACTATTTTTTTCAAGCTATCTATCACCATTACTATATGGCTAACAGAAGTAAACTAGCAAAATAAAAAACTAACCAAGTTCATCTGCCGGGAGGAAATAATCCATTTAAAGATTAATGTGTGTGGAGTATACCAAAACTTATAAAATTTAACCAAATGCAAAAGTCTTCAAGAACATCTTCAAGGTACGCAACATAAACATTGGATTCCCCTAAACGTGGGCATTTCATTTTGGTTTAAAATACAGAAAACATCTAATTAAAATTGACACACATGCAATGCAAAAGCAGTGTTGTAGCGACAACAGAAAAAAGCAACCCACCTAAACTGCTGTGTTTAGGAGTTTTGTGATGATGGCGTAATGTAATATGAAGACACCCCTTAAGAATCACCATTTGGAATGTAGTAATATTTTTTTTACCACCCACCCCCGCTATAGAAAGACACATCATATCGACCCAAACCGCTAACCTTTTGTATTTACATTGATGCAGAAAGGTAGTCAATAAAATTTGAGTTTTGACTTAATAAGGGTAGGATGAGACATTTTAATTATAATTAAGCTTTAATGATATTCTGCTGAGTGCTGATGTAGGAGTTCCTATTATTAGTATTACCACCAATCTTTGAGATGATGACATTTGCGCAGTTCATTTTGTTTTTTATCTCATTTAAAAAATTCCACATTCATATCTGCACCTGTTTGGTTGGTACATTATTGAATGTGCGCAATAAGGTTGATATTACTAAGAATTAAAAATCGCCTGTTTGTCTACTAACTCTGTGGGATAGGCTCATTTGGGCTTCCCCTTGTTCCGAGAAACAAGCGTCAATTCAATAAATCTTTGAATCTTGAAATACTACTTTGAACCACGCTGACTGAGTATGGTTGATGTTGATGGCATCTTTATCGGCTCTATACGTGCATTGAAATTGCCGAATAGAAATCACGTCAACAATTGTTTAAACATGTAACTATTTTACTTTTTCTTACTTCCGGTTCATTGCTCTTATTTTATCATATCACATCACATCATGATGTCACTCATAAATAAGATTTCCATATATTTTTTAAAAAAGTAGCAAATTCACTCTTACTTTCATACTTTCTTTACACAAATTTAATACAAAACCTAACCATAATTGTTTTCTTGCAGGTCATTTCGTGGTTTGGTTATGTGGCAGTATTAGGGCTGTTCAGTTTAGCGAACGAAAGCTCCTTCTTCATTCTTGGAGTTCGAGGGCAGAGTGGATCTGGTAGAAAATATGGCGGCGTTAATCATCCAAATAATCATCAACAGCAATACCTTATGCGCCCAACTCCAGCAAGGGACTTTTTCCCCATCAAGAAGCTACAAGAGCCTGTTGGAACCAAGTATGATCCACGACAGGAGGAGATGGACATTAGACAACTGAGAATGAAACTCGGAAAGCATTTTGATCCTAACTATATGAGCATAAGGAGACCGATTGAGTTAACCACTCATCCTAATGGCACCATGCGATTTCCTTTTAAAAGGAATAAAAAAGGAAGAATAGTACCAGTAAATGAGGTAAGTACAAAATGCAACTTGCATTTCTGGTAAAATCAAAAGAAACGAGGGAAAAATACTAAAGTATCGTCATTTTGAAACTTCAGCATGACGAACAAAGCAACACAGTTCCAAAGTTCATCCGGAAATTGCAATATGGGGCATTGGCTTTACCAGACGGAACCAAGCTGCGAACAAGATTGACTCCAAAATTGAGAAGGAAACTGGTTCAATTCTTATGGGCCTACACTTCATGTCCAGTAATTGAAAAATGGAGGGATTTAGGAATTCGTTTTTGGCCAAGATGGTTGAAAGAAGGTCAGTGTCATTCAGAGAGGTCTTGTTCCATACCACCCGGTATGACCTGTAAGCCTAGCGAAGCTGAATATAAGGTATATATCAACGCAACGTCCAAATTTATGCGATGATGTCATGCTAAATTAGAGATTATAATTAAAGTTTGTTCCATCTAATCATAGGTCCTTCTGAGATGGCACTGTCAAGACTATGACAAAGCGAAGAAGTGTCGATGGATTCAAGTGAGGCATCCAGTTATCACAGGGTGCGCTTGTGAATGTAACAAAGGAGGAAATGGGGACGATGAATATGACGATGATTTTGATGATTAAAGGCATCTCTCTAACTATTTAAACTTTTACTTACCTTTCATATCTCATTCAATACTAACCCATCACTAACAAAAACTGGTGCTGAAAGAAAATGATATACATATTCCCTTCTGCAACCTAAAACATGCACCTTCTCCAAACATTCCAATAATCCCTCACTGTTGAAAGACGTATAATTTGTGTTACTAAAGCTTGGCTTAAAACATTCTGTTGGTATAATTATTGTAGTGCACTGTCAAATATGTCAGTCGTGTTCAGGGGTGAATTCAAGACTTACCTATTCATTTTTTAAGGAATTTACAAGATCTGTGTAATTTTATATGTAACTTTATGTATGTATATTATGGCAGTGAAGAAGAAAACCTATTTTGTAGAAGGGAGTTTTTTAAATATTGTAGGACGATTATGGCTTTGGTATGGAAGTATTCGTCCATTTAGTAGCACATCCGGTGTTTCATTTCACAGCATTTTATAATGAACTTTAAAGAGGCTTAATTAAGTATACATTTTGTATTAGTAATATAGTTTTTAGTGAATTTTGTATAAATATGAAAACAAAATATTCTATTTGTAAGAGTACTTATTATTGTTAGCAAATGGTACATTGTACTATTTTCTTGACTGTTACACGGAGAAATCCGAAATAGGTTTTTGAGGTTCGCTAAGCGTTGCTTGTTCTAAAAAGCAACTTGACTTTCTCATTTTGTTACAATGAATACAAAGCAAAAGAGGCTATAACGTTTACGTAAAAGTACCTGTAAATAACTCATGTACATAAATAGCGTAATTATTTTATTAGATTCATTGAATTTAAAGTTTTAAATAGTTTAGGTGTATCTTTTTTTGTAAATATCTACTATGATCACATTATATGCTTGTAATTATTATATGTAATGATTTAATATTTAATGTTAAGTATATCCTTGTTCCATGATATTACGATCTTATGATATACATAACTGCTTGCACAGTTAAGGGGCAAGAAAGAATCGATGTTGAAACCGAGTAAACGTTATGAATATTAGCACGCACCTATGCAATTTGAAAAAAATGTTCTATCGGCTGGAATACAATGAAGCAACTGAATTGCTGATTATTCACACTAAAGTGCTATTAGAAGTGGGTTATGCGATGTGAACAGTACAAGAATTTTAACTAGGATGGTGTATGGTGTATATCAATCAATGTAATTTGAGTAATTTTAATGAGCGAATGTGATTTCATGCACCAACGTTATGAAAGTTATGAAATGAATGTTTATATATTGAAGCGTACATGTAATAACACAAAACAATTTCTTGATTTGAACTGGAAAATAAAAATATTTATTTTTATTTGAAACTTAATTTTTTATCGAAAGTAGCACCACGGCATTAGCTTTGATTATTAATTAATTTTGCCAATGCATAGTAGTTTATAATTTACGGCACCATTTGTTACAGTCTTCCAATCTCATAAAACCCCAATCTCAAAAAATTAAATGGGTTCAACGAGAACCTCCGCCCCCACCACCTCCTCCATCTCCACCCCCACCACCTCCGCCGCCACCGTCCCCTCCTCCGCCACCACCGCCTCCACCACCATCTCCTCCTCCACCGCCACCACCACCTCCCCCATCTCCACCGCCGCCGCCGCCTCCCCCACCGGTTTCTCCTCCTCCGCCACCTCCTCCTCCTGATTTGGGTTCACCTACTCTCAATCGACAAGCCTGTAATATAAACGAAACAAATAAATATAAAATATTTCCCTGGATTATGCAGCATTTTACTGATAAGTTCGACTTATGTTTTCAAATATAGTAAAAAGACTTACAGCAGGGTCGGCAGCAATGGAACAGTCCTCGGCATCCTTTGGAATGGATGACGCCACAGCAATACCGATTACTCCGAGGAGCACGGCGCAGCGAAAACTAAATCGCTGCATTTTTATACTTTTTATGCAAACGCCAAAATCTGAAATGTATTGATTATCTTACGAGGTTTTGACTACTTCTGATGAACGAGCCAGAAATGTGTACAATATTTATACTTTTGAAGAATGACATGATGACAAAAAAAGTATACATAGGTTTCTGCCATAACATAACCCGAACAACGTTTTCTGTGTAAGTTAAGGTACCTGACAGTACCCTTAAAATTAAGTGATGGGTTCTAGAAAATTCTTGACATTTTATGAAGTGCAAGCATAAAAATAATATGTAAATGGGCATAGGGATTTAAAGTACCTATATTTGTACGTAGAACGAACAAACGGACACGGAAAACCCGAGAAATCGTATCTCAAGTCCCAAACCCAACTCAATAATCCCTCTTTCTTTAAGCAGCTTTATAGATGTACATATGCAAATCACACTATTTCTGTAGATAAATCATGAAAAGTTTGTCGCCACTGTCACCTTTATGAAAATGAAAGAAAGGGTTTAAAGTTATATATTGGTTTACATTTACGTTGTTTTCAGGAAGGGTTCATTTCGATGGAAAATTCCATTGCACTTTGCACTGCTCTATTTAATTTACCGGAATTTCATCAAAGGACTCATCATAATCCACAAAGCCCGTCCCTGAAGTGTTTGATGTTTTAATTGTATTTATAAATCGTTCAATGTGCAAAGATGATAGCATGCAACCAAAAACGAACATGCTGATGAAAATGAAATGGTGATAATGGTATTCGGTTTAGTTCATTCTTATGAATTTTTGACGATTTTCGACCCAACACGTTAAGTCCTCAAATTGAATGCTTTCATCAACAATCAACACGTGTATAATACTGGTGACTGGGACATTGAACATACAATTCCTTCTTTGTGCTCCTATACAGCAAAAAAGTACAAATGGACCTAAGCCGAAAATATACCAATAAAAAACAAAATATTCTATTCAAAATGGTTCACAAAATCGTTTTTCCATGTTTGGTAGAAAACTACAAGCTAAAAATAAATTAATGCTTTGAATAAAACCTGTGTCAACAAAAAAACAAAAATCTGTACCAAAGTACCAACCAAACATTTTAATGATTTATCTTTATTTTTTAACTGCCAAAGACGACTGGATGATTTTTGTACTAATTTTTAGTATAATTTTAACTATAAATGTCTTCTCTTGACGGTTGAACCAACAACTCTCCTTTGATGATAATGCGCGCGTCCCCTGCCAAAGTAACTCTTTCCGCATCTACTAATGTACAGTAGAGATTTCCACCTCGGAGGGAGTGCTGTCTTGCAAGAAGAGTTTCTCCAAATCCATTAAAATATTCCTTTGTCCAATATGGTGCTAGGACAGTATGCGCCGCCCCGCAAACTGGATCCTCTGGAACTCCAACCCAAGGAGCAAAAAAGCGAGAATAAAAATGAGGTTGTTCCTTTTCAATATCGGGTTTCTTGGCTTTTACTGTGACCAGCACTCCAAACATGTCGTCACAATTTTCCACCAATTTCAGCTTGCTAAAATCCGGGCTAATTCTTCTTAAATCGTTTTCATTTAAATGATC
>JAQFZG010003109.1:0-14421 GCA_034695465.1 Entomobrya nicoleti | reverse complement strand
TTCTCGATAAGAGTAATATTTGCTGAAAACATGAGGCAAATCGGCCACAACCACGTAAAAGTGTTTCCTCGTAAGAAAACCTGTAAAAAGGTGAGGTGGCTGCTTTCATGGATTTGAAAAATTATTTCTCAGAAAACTACATTATAAAATATCGATGAAAGCTTTTGTTGCAAAGCATTTAGAAAAGTTCATATCAGATACTTTGAAAATGAGTGCAATACTTTACCGAGTTAAGGCTATGTCAAAATTCACTGTTTGGTTGATATTTCACCCTTTATCAGTGCCAATATGAAGAAATGCAAAACGAAAAAGAATAAAGAAACAATGCATACTTGTTTGTTTTGAGTTCTTCAATATTTTTTTTTATCAAGTCAGCTTAAGTTTTGAGTAGAAGCCTTTGAAGAATTTCAAAATTACCAATAATTGAAGTTTATCAATAATTTAAAATAGTTTTCTGATACAATTTGTTGTTGCTCATGTGTTTTAAATCTTTAATTCGTTTAAAACTAGATAGTTTTTATTTTAATGGCATGGCTTGGTATAATTAGAGATAGGAAAACTAAAACCGACCTCTTAAATACAGTGGTATAGAACTGGACTCTGGATGACTTATATAAAAACACCAAGTAGAATAAGTAATAAATGCTTACCATGCATCTTATATATTTTGCTTAAATTATTTGTTTTCGAACATTACAACCAAAATAATATTATAGCATGAAACAGGAAAAACATGTGTTAATAATTCAGTCGATATTGGAAATGGGATATTTTTATATTTATACCGAATACGTTCAGTTGTCATGTCAACAGTTACGACTTGGCATACTTTAAAGTAGCTAATATACAATAAGTGCAAACGCTTAAAAATATTGCAAGCCCACATTCGTCTGAACCAGACAAATACATAGTTTGGACATAACTAGTTAGCACAGCTTATTTTTGAATAATTTCGAACAAGAAAACTTCCAAACTCGACATTACAAGCTTATCACTTCAAGTAAAATCCTTACGTATACGCCCGAGTGCAAAGCCAACGAACGTTTGAATAGAGCCGCACGATTTATTGTACGCTATAAACTAAATGCTAATCCAAATTCTACTTTGTTGATCAGTATTGTTTGAAACACGTATGAAATGTTTTATAGTATTAAAAACAGTTGACCTACAGTATTTGCGCAATTCCTATTTCATAGTCGTAATACGAGTTGGTTTACTATCTTGGCTTTGTGTTAATGATGATGCAAGTAATTCTAATAAATTTTAAACTGCATCAAGGGAATCACTTACATTGAAATCTTCATATCAAAAATCCAAATATAATTGCGACATTTGAAACAATTTTATTGAGTATTGAAAAAGACAGCATGAATTTTAGGGGATTTTATTTGCTGACCTCTAATTTGATTTTGTCAAGGTCTACAACTTTAAGCAATACCATTATAAGTATATTTATATTCCATTTTTATTTAATAAGCCGTTTTACATAAATTACCACAACAGTCTAAATTTATGGGTTGATCAGTAAAATTGCATTAGTAAAATTATTCATCAATACATTAAAATAAGTTATAATTGCATCCTTTTTCCACGAAAAGTATGAACCAAATTTTACCGGCAGCATAGATTGAGCACTCCATTGGAGAAAATAACGCCGATTTTTACTATGCCTGTCAAATGTATGAAAACTTGCCTGTTTGTGTTTGACAAACTTTAGACTCGTATCGCTTATAACTACTGCGCATGGTAAAAGGATAATTGTTGCTGCAGTACCAAACATCCCAACCATAAATGCCGTGAAGGTAAGGAAGCCAGGCAATATATGCCAGCATTTTATAACAAGCCACCATGTTGCCGTAAATAAAACCTGAGAAAATGATACCAGAAGGAATATAACAATAGGGGCAAAGTGGTCCCAAGCTTTAAATATGATGCATAACTGAGTATACAACCGTAAAGTAGAATGTTCACCGTGGCGCATTTGCTTGGCTAAAACATTAAGACAGGTAATTATTACAACTTCACAACACATGAAAACAAGTACAAGAAGAGAAATAAAACGGAGAAACTCAAAAACACAAATGAACGATAAAATAAGCCTAATAGTTCGGCATGTAAGTAAAACTGACAAGCTTCGTTCATTGAGTGGCGGTAATATTAGCTCGAATATTAAATAGAATGGATCCATTTCAGCTATAGTTCCAGCAAGTGGAGTCAAATACAATACGGGTACTTCAGCGAGATGAAAAACGACCAGGAAAATTCCGATCCAACTAGTTGCTCTTAAATTGTTTACGTTGAAATCTGAGTATTCCAGCAAGCACAACTAAAAATTAGTAAATGTCTTTCAATAATAAGGGTCGATTTTGTGGTAAAAACTTACGTTTTGTTTCCATTTGAAAAAGTTGGTTTACCGCTGCCTCAAATTCGGTAGCTTTACAAAACGTTAGGTAAGTACCCCATTCGAGAAGTGAACAAGCGCCGATAACAATGCATACCACAATGTTTACAATGTTTATATGAGATGCTGATCGAAAAAGTTTATAAAAGGGTACAAACATACAGGAACCAAAACCCATGATAGTAGTTACTAGTATAAGGGATACAAGGAATGGAATATACTTTAGTTGAAAAACATTGTCCACATTTACTGATATTTTGTTGTTTATAACCCGAACTTGCAGTGGATACTTATAAAAGCGTTCGAATATAAACGAGTGCACCTTGCAGGCATCTGCCACACAAAAATTGAAACTTGTTTTTCTTTGTTTCTTCATGTTGTAATGTAGGAACAAATTTATCAGAGAAATCTTAACACTTGTATATTTAAAGGTAGAATATTTGTGTGGGTTACACTTAAAAATATACCTTCGAAGAACTACATGTGTGGCACGTTAAATATTCCAATGCCTAAAATGACCAAATGTCGTGTTGTAATACTTGTTGGCAAGTCACACACTGACTGTAAATTTGATCTACTGAAAATATTTCATTTAAAACATTTATCATTAAATTTCTTTATTTGAACGGTATCTTATTTAATTCAGTTAAAGTGGAGTTATGTAGAACATGACGAATTATTCTTAGCTCTGCTGCCAATTGCCTGAGTCTCTCACCATTAAACCCTTTGTCGTTCAAATAAAACTTCAGAAAAAGTGGAATAATAATACGAAGCAAACATGAAATTTTAATACTGAAATTTGGTTCAAAAACTACAAAAATCAGTGCGGAATAAATTACTATTATTTATCACAATCATGGAATCGGATTAGTTCAATATTACAATAAATGAGTTATCTTAGTTAGTAGCACTGGTTTTAGGAACAAAATTATTAAGTAAACTTATCAGAAACCTCAAATCAAGCTTCTCCTATCTGCCTGACTGACGCTTAAATCTATATAACAAAAATAAACCTGAGAAAAAATAAAAATAGCCATTTGTGATGAACGATAACTTAAAAAACAGAGTTATTAAACTTGTTTTTACCTCGTAATTTTTTGCAAAACATGAAAAAATAAGTCTAAATTTAACGTAGCATAACATTTTATTTTCCTATAGTTAAATTGAATGCTCAATAGTCGGATTCCTATGTTAAAGCCGATGTACAAGTCCAAAGTTTATATGTCGTAAAACAATATTAATCCATACTTTTTAGTCAAATTTATACTTAGTAGTACATAACAACGTCAAATATGTGATAGATAACTGTATACTTTAATACATAAAGATTTACATAAAGGAAAGAGTAGCTGGAAGCTACACTGGTATTTTAGCTGAGCTGCAGACGTGAATGAGCTGCTACTAGCAAAACGTCAAATACATGTCACGGTAGTGGATACCAAAGTCGGTATCCGTATTCTCTTACTTATTCGCAATCCGAATGCATTCGTATAACACCAGTCTACCTGGCTGGGGATAAAACATTCCTACCCGTATCCGCAATTAGGATAAATCCATAATACAATATTAAACCAGGGCCAGGACATCTAGAAATGTGGTTATCCAAGATCAGGAAATCCCTCACATTTTGCAACAATAAGTATTCACATTGGTTTCTATTATTGAATAAAATTAGAGATTAGTAGGTATAATTATTAAAATATAGCATTCCGCAACATGTTATAAAAACAAGTACAAAATAAAATAACATAGTATATGCTGAAACTAGTTTTAAACCTTATACAACGACTACTTCCCCACAAGTGCTATTTAGATATTTCGATTTAATTTCGCATTAAAAGTATATTACCAAATGCTCATTTATTATAGCTAGACGAAGAAGGAAGCATATGTATTTAAAAGTTGATACCAAATTTGCACGTTACATAACAAACTCAGAAGCCCGAAGTAATCAATTTTTCTTTTGTTCCAGCAAATTGGAATTTTTTTATACGTGTTACTTTTCAGAAACTGTCCATTTTCAATCAGCTGGCGGTTCTGAAGTAAATATTGTTTCAGCCAACAATCGCTCACCTAAACTATGCCTTTATGAAACCACTCCAAGCACACATCTATAGTCTTACACGTATTCTAACCCAAAAATGTTTATGTTAAACATTACGAATGAAGTTTTACATAGTAACAACTTGGCCGTAAGTAACAAGTGACAACATCGTGTAAGCATGGCCACTAATTCTCAATAATTCAGAAAGGTTAAATACAATGCCAGATATTTCTTCTGCACAAAACAAAAATTGCTTCAACAATATCTGCAATTAAAAACAATGGCTTTTCTTCGTCTGAACACGCAATATTTTTAATAAACCTCGATTTGAATTATAGTGCACTTCAAATTGTTTATTTGTTCTCTAATCTTATCTACATGTCAAATTTGCAAGTCTTTTACAATTTTCTACTAGCTAATGCAACAGAAAACGATTTTGGAACGCACAAATTAATGAATTTTCTTGAGAAATGTACAAAAGAGAAAGTAGCACTTTCAGCTTTTATACACTTAGCCTTTAACATGGGTTTTTCGGATTTACGGGGACAAAAGACATGGAAAGTTGAAGACAAGTTTTATTCCAGGAGACTTTATCTCTCTAAATACACGAAATCTGAACTAAAATTTAATATAAGGGAGAAAAAATATTTGTCTAGAACGATAATGTGGGGAAACAATCTGTGTGTTCCAAAGGTATTTGTAAAAAAACTTACAGAAATTAAGATCTTCTTTATGGCCAAATAATCTGACAAGATCTTTAAAAATAGAATCAATGGAAACTCTAAAAGCACCTGCCAAGAATCATATATGGTCACCTATAGGAATAAATGCTTTGCTTTGTTGTGTGTTAGCATTTTTGTTGCTTTTAGTCCAACTGTTGGAAATACTTATAACGTCAAACAAAAGCATAAGGAATATTATCTGTACAGAAATTTTCAGTCGGTGGACCTCGGTTAAAAAGAGGGGAAAAAGTGAGCAGACTCGTAAAGTCCCACGAATGTAAATATATGTCAATATATTTGAATTTAATATTTGCTAACTAATAATTAATTAAGTTTTTTTAATATAAAATTTACATTGATAACTTCAATTTTTAATGTTAAATTGGTGAACAAAATCATGAATATTTTAGGGACAAAACAGAAAAATAAAGACTATCTGGTACGGAATTTCGTTTTGCGTATTTCTTTTTCACATTTTAGTTTCTCCTTCCTCAATCTTTTAACATTGCACAGATGGGAAAACCTCAACGTTTCGCAACATTCTTCTTTCTTACAGATGCATTTGCATACAAATCATTTTACCAAATCTTAATTCAGAACTTTGTTGTGCACACTGAGTGTGCATAACACTTAAATTGCACAATCTGCAAAAGTATATACTGATTTTGTCCGAACAATAAAAAATTCAGTTGAATCTATCAGCTTGTGTTGTTCAAGAAATGGGATTAAATGTTCCATGTGCAAGTATGGTTGAGGGTGTGCTACAAATGTATGCTTGTATGTTAAAAATATGTCCAAGCTATTTACAAACAAAACGTATTCGGTAGAAATACAAAATTAATAAATTCTTTATCTCGACAGAATTAATAAAAACAAAAGTTTATGAAGCACGAGTAGAAGTACAAGCATATTGTACCTCCAAATCTGGTAATAATATTGCTGAATTATTATATTCTCGAAATAAACCCTTTGTGATTGCATTAGAATTTATAAACGTTTCCATCCACTTTGGTAAAAGTTTGGTAATTTTCATCAATTCAAGTAAAGAATCGGGCATGATACTTTCAAGAGAATAATTCCAAAATTGCAAGTTTCTAATTCACGTCTGCGCTTTTCCATAAAAATACAGTTCGCTGTAACATGAGTTTGTAATTACATATTGGAATATATTGCGTTTTGGCATTATTAACCATAAATGGTCTATAAAGACTCAAGTGCACCGAACCATATAAGCTGCTCGTGTGCCAGGTGGTGTAATATTTACCTCGGCACAAAACATAGCAAATGCAAAAGCATGTCGGACAAATTAATAACCTCTTTGCACAATGACTCTGAACTGCCTATACTGCTGAAATTTTGGGGTAACTAGTCTATCGGGTTGTGTGAGAAGCTCTTTTAGACAATTTAACAATGTCACTATGTAGCTCAATGAAAAGAACACTAATAAAAAACCAAAGCGCATGTATTCAAATGAACGTTTCAAAATCTTACAAAATCGATTATGGTATCCAACCAAATTCTTCTTTGACTTTAAAATTGGTAACCAAATATCAAAAAGAAAATGTATCTTATCCATTCGAAGCAAGTATACCCCAGCTGATGTCATCAAAATGATAGGGATTGTGAAAAACTGCATAAATATGAGTAAATATCCTCGCCAATCAACAGATATTCGCCTTCGAACATGGAAATCTAAAATAAAAAGGGAGTTACAAAATTGATATTTTTACACAGGAAACATCAAAATAACTTTTTTGTTCAACTTGGTCCGACTTAATTTATTTAATGCAAATCCGACTTACGTACAAACTGAAGGTATCAAGCAGGAAAATCTAACCAAGATGCATTTTAGATCAATAGCTGTATTGATTATAATTTTTAGTAATATACCACAAGCTAAAGCATATGTTTATCCTGAGCAACAAAAATATGTTTTTTTAATAACATTTTATATATTTTTGTAAGTATTTTAAAAAAAAATTTAATTTTGAAATAGCACACTAATCCCAGCTTTTTCGTGAAAAGTTTACATTTAATATCCCAGCCGTCTACTTCTTTAGTTAGTAAGTAGAACACAGCTTGTTTTTACAATATATTTTCGTTGCTTCTTAAACATTTCCTTGTTCCTACTAATGTAAAAATTAACCAAACGAAATCGATATCTTAAATAACTAATGAGATATTTTTAAGCCGACATGCACAAAAAGACGAAAAATTAACAAAATAAATATTGATGCTCAAACTAAAGTAATACTTTATTTTAAAGTAATTTTATAACTTAATATGTTAAAACATAAAACTAATGTTATAAAAAATGTGTTCACCCGATATAAAAAACTTTAAAATAATATAATTGATTGTTATTTAAACTAAATTTATTTGTAGGAAAGTACGTAGCAAAAGCTATTTTGGATAGTCTTCTAAGAGTTCCTGGTCAATTATTAGCCTGATTTCCAACCATCTCCAAAATCTTGCACGTTTTATCATGGAAACTTTCATTTCCCGTGACAAGCGTATACTTATCAAATACAATAAATTCCCTCATATTCTCGGTGCATTTCCATTAATCTACTGCAACAAGTCTCAGAAATTCACCGTACTAAAAACTGGACCACAACTGTACATATTTCTTTTAGTTTTCTTTGCAATTTCTGTTGACCTATTATACTTATGGATAAAGGTATCACCAGATGTGACTTCCCGAAGTGTTCTACCACAAGACTTTATGAACTTTTATATTCACACTGTATCCAGAACATGCGGATCCGTTCTAGGCTGGCTATTTTATTTTCGTTTGGAAGATCTGATGCATTTTTCTAACGTTATGTTCACAATGGAAAAATACTTTGAAGGTAAATAAATATTTCTTATAAAATTAATCAAAATAATTATATTTTTCTGAAAATGTAAGAGTAGTATTTAATATTTAGGAGGACAAATATCAACGTATGACAAACAAGCCAGAAAACGCCACCGAATTCTTACACTTGGCTACATATTTATTCATATACAGCCTATATTCCCAACTATACTATTTATTCAGGAACCCTTTAGTATTCGATACTGGCCTATTCGATTTAAAGATATTTACGCAACCTGTGACGCCATAAAATACTTGGTAGTTGGTTTGGGAGGACTTTTGGATGCAATGGCTTCAATATTTTCGGTATTTTCAACTGGTTTTATAGTTGCCATGCTGATAATATATTTTGTCAAGTTAAAACTATGGTTGGACCATAATAACAAAAGTATAAATCTTTGGGGACCTTCGGAAAATACGTTGAGAAAATATAAAATAATTGCCCTGGTGACCCAATTCGGGTTCAGTTGTTTGTCAGCGGAAATTTTACCTGCAATTTATTCAGTTGGTTATGTTTTCTCTACTGTAACACTTGCAGCATTGTTTAAGCGAAGTGCCGGGATGCCTTTTGAGGTTCAGCTGAATTGTTTTGGTGCTTTGCTTATTATCATGATAACAATGAACTCGGTTATTAATGAGGCTGGAGAAATAGTTACTACTTCTCAAAATACAAAGCATTCGTTTATAAAAACTCAAAAGAAAGAATTACGAAAGGGCATGAGGGCGTGTAGAGACGTAAGGATTTATTTTAATTCAGTGTTCTTCATGGAGAAGGGAACATATACGGTATTTGTACATACTGTTATTAATAACACAATTAATTTTATATGGGCCACGTAACTAATGGGTTTTCTCTTCAGACACACAACATTTAATACCTAAAATATTTAAATTTAAGATTTTGTCCTGGAAAAATAAGTATAAACGGAGAAAAAATATTATATTCTTTTTAACATATAATTTTTGCTGGTTTTTATCGGTTTTGATTGTCTAATGTCTAAAATTGATTATTTGAGCGGCCGTTTTATTTTATGGATTATTTAATCGAAATATTAAAATACTATCGATTACAATACCAAACTATATAACTTCAGTCTTTTGGCTTTAACTTGTAAACTGCACAATGGTAATACCACTGTAAACGTCACTTGACATTGACAGTGGTAATACTTTAGTTGGCATATGTTTGTATGGAGTAATACTGTGTAAGTTTTGTTTAAATAGTCTGGTTATATGGTTTGAACTTTTTGTTTTTTAGATGTGTTAAAAAATTTACTGTGATGTTCTTTTGATGTTTACAGAAATCTTTTGATGTATTTACTGAAGTGCCATCATCATATAACAATTTTTAAAAACACTACTCAAATAATCAGTTACTAGAAATAAATTGGTTGTCTAAACAATAATTTTAAAACATTGTTTGTGTAAAAACATGTTTTTGAATAACAGCAATTTCTTAACTTTTGGTCTCGGCTGAAAAAATTACTTATCGCAAATTGTCGCAGGTACAGCTTACAAGTTTTCTTTACGCAAATAGTCTAAAGTAAATTTGTTGATCTACTTTTTGCTAATTAAAGTATTGCTATTAGCTCACAGATATATACCGAAAGTATTTGGTCAAATTACTTTAGAACAGCATTCAGAGAATGCTTGTCTTCTTTTTTATATTGTAAGAACAATTTTATTACAAGATAACTGTTATGTTATGAACGATTTTCCTAGAAGTAAAATAAAGACATCCTGTTTTGATGAACTAATTAGATTTTATATGCCAAGGTAAAAAACATTGACTGCAAGAGTGGAAACTAAGCTAAGCGATGATACACCTCAATACCAGACACCAGAAAATATACATTAAACCGCAGCTCAAAATTGTAGTCGTCTCTTAACTAAAATGGAAGAGAAACTAGTACGAAAATACGCCAAATCCCAAAATACTTTCAAATGGTTACGATTTTATTTCTCTTAAATTGTCTACTAATTCAGCAAGAACTTATTATCTTATTAACATATTTGATTAATTATCAATATTTTATATTACATTAGTATTTACAAATTTAATTGTTTATCCATTAAAACTTATTCATTTAAGATATCAGTAACTTATAAATATACAATAATTTAGTTCTATTTTTTATTCCCATAGTATGAATATTGAAAAAGATTTTTTTTATTGATACGGATTACAACAAGGATTCAATAATAAATATATCCTTGACTTTAAAAGTTTATCGTTTAGTTTTGAATTATAATTATGCATAAAATATTAACAAACTGATTAATGATAACTCTAAGTCGTACCTCTTTATGGATTAATTAACAAGACTGCGTTGGTTAGATTGGTTATTAATACATTTAGGTACTCACGTCTTGCATCTTGATTGAAAGTAAGTTGGTTGCCAAATCTGAATGCCAGTTTGTACTGTGATTTCCATTCCAGATAACTAAGACGATTTGGATGGTACCTGTTAAAACTATGTTGATTCGCTTTCTGAACCTCGACAATTTTTTGCTGTGATCATGCACTTCCACGATTCCACCAAAAATTAGGAATACTGCGGCTGCTAAATTTAAAGCTAGTAGAATGAATACAAAGGTCATATATACTGGTATGATGTCCCAGCACTTAATTGCCGTCCACCAAGCTAATGCAATAACAACTTCACTAGCAGTTACAAGCAATGCCAAACTGTGACGCAGGAAATAATCGCTGGTTTTGATGATAATTTGTAGCTGAACGTATAGCCGTAGTGGTATACTTTTAGAATATTCGGATTGTCGGATAAGTTGTTTAATGCAGCTGACCATTGTGAACACAAATAATACTAAAACGAAGTAAATAATTGATATAAAACGTCCAAGTTCAAAAAAACAAACAATCACCAGGAATAATCTTATAAGTGGAATTGCAAAAATATAAAATATGGTTTGTTTGTATGCCGAAGATATGAAAAATTCAAAAATATAGTAAAAGGGATCGAATTGATTAAAAACATAAAATATTTGTGCAACGTCAAAGATAAACGGCGTGGCGATGCTAGCAGCAACCAGAAATGAGCCTTCCCAGTCTCGACGCAATTCCCCTTCAACGTTGTAGTCTACAAATGCAATCATATGAGAAAATTGCTACTTAAATGTATCGTAATATAACTTTATAGAACTTACAATTTCTTTCCAAGGTAAAAGGTTGGTTCATTAGAGGTCCCATTTCAGTAGCCTTCGAGAAAGTTAAATAGTTAGACCATACAACAAAACAGCCAGATCCGACAATTACAAGCATAACTATTCCATCTATTTCTATTTTGGTTTCATGATGAAAAAACTTAAACAGTGGGACCATTACGCAAGAACAAAAACCAAGTAAGGTGGTGATAAGTATTACTGATATAAGCCATGCAATATATTTCGGCTGAAATATATTATCCACCTTAACAGAAATCTTGTGGCCATTGAAGGAAAAATCCAGAGGGTATGAATAAAAGTGATGGTATATAAGGCAATGCAGTTTATACGCGGTTTGGACCAGCGGAGTAGCGATTGCATTTTTGGAAACTTTATTAGATCTTTGATCTGCCATCTTTTACTTTGAAGGTTGGCCAATGGTAAAAATTTGAGCAATACTGACTGTTGACTGATTGTTTCGAATCTAGATATTAGTGATTTTAATCCCTTACCTTTCACACGTAGCAATCGAAGTATTCTGATGGCGAGAGTTGCTTACGCCGTTTTTATATTAATCTAAAATAGGTCTATACCTCATTTGTATCCAAATTTAATGATGATTGAAAGAAAAACATTGTTGGTCAATATAAAACGCAATTATGGCAAATAAAATGGTATAATCTAGCAAAGATGTTTTAATTAAGATTAAATAAAAATGTAAATTGATTCCATTATATTTGTGATAACCATAATAATTATATTTGTAGTTGCTTAATTCCACTTCAACACACGTGGAACATATTTAATTGTCCGGAAAAGCCAGGTTAACATTCCACTGTTACAACTGTTCGAATAAAAACCTCTGATCTTCTAGCTTCACTAAAATATTAATGGTGAGGAAGGTATACAAAATTTTTGAGAGTTTTCAGAAACTAAGCATGTTACACTGTTTTTAACTTAAGCAAAGTGTTTCCGGATTGTTTTCGCAAGTATTAAACTTGGAGACTACAGGTAAATGGATATTATTTGATGATTTACCGAAGAAAATAATTACTTTTTTAAACTAATGAGTGTGTAAGGCAGCAAGAATAATAGAAATTTCAAACATTTTTATGCTATTTAAACAAAAAGATAAAGTTTTTGCCTCATTTACGCTATAATCTTCGAAAAAATGTTTTTATATCACGAACCAGGACAGGTTGACACATGTATGGCGCAGTTTATTTACTACTTTCTAAATGATTTGTGAGATTTTATTCCTACTTTACCAATTATACTAAACGATTTTAAAAACCATGTTCTTTGATAAGATAAGTATAAGAATATTTTGTACATGTTCCGTACGTTTAAGATTAGCATATTTTATTGTTATTGTCGAGACAAATTGAATTTAACTCGTCATTACTTTTTACATAGCCATTTTTTATCGCTTCAGTGATTGTACATAATTTACATTTTTTGGCTTACATATTGTTATGGGATTCTTATTTGTCTTAAATGCTATTCAATGTTTCGAATCTATATATTAGTGATGTAAATCCATCAGTTTGCCCACGTGGCAATCTAAGTATTATGATAATGAGAATAGCTCACGCAGGTATTTTGACAATATAAAATTGATCTATAACTCATTTTTATCTTTACATAATGACAAAATGACAGTAGATTTGAAAAACCTTGTTGGCTCATCTGATTTATTTTTAATATGTTTTTATGCGAAACTTATATATAGCCGAACCAGCATAATATGTATATTTGCTTTTAAGCTAACTAAGATATGTTTACAGTGGCAAATGTTCCAATCCAAGTGGTTTTTCTTTAATAAGCTGACCATATATTCTTAAGAAAGGATTTAAATCGATAGGGGAACGTGCAAATTACATAAACTAATTCAATTAAGTATATTTGATTTTTTCTATTTATATCTCCATATACTAACTCTAAAAGCACAAATGCCATTTTTATAAACCTTACTCGGCTGTTAATTTTTCGTTGGTTTGACAATACTCAAATTTAGTTACTTATGGCACAGTCAGAATTTACTACACGTCGAAGCTTGTTTAACACTTAGTAGCCCTTTAAACTATTTTAACTGGGATTTGGTACTTCCATTTTTTATAGATGGTACTTTATTTTAAATTGACCATATCCATAATAAAATTAGCGTTTGACAAGTACGATTGCAATACTTCTTCACTTAGGATTGCAAATACTGAGTATCAACTATAAATGTTTAATATAACTGATTATTTGCATCAATACACATATTGTGATATCGGTACTCACGGTCAGTCATGACACAGACTGGTAAAAATGAGCCTTGTGAGTATAAATGCTCAACTTATAAGCATTACTACAATAGTAGCATACTTAGTTATTAGTCAGTTAGTTAGAGGGTACTAACTCATATCTAACTGATATTATCATACAATGTTTGAAAGGATATCAATAACTAATTTTATGTGCCACACGAAAAAAAAAGTTGAAACGGTTTTGTATATCAGTAATCGCAACTAATTAAACAAAAAGGCTTATTTGAATTTAAAACTTATATGAACATTAAAGACGACAAAAAGTGTTTTTAATATCCTGTGTCAAATTTGCAAAAGTATTTCATTCACTTTGGCGAACATACACAATTGCTTTTCGGTTTTGGCTTTATGCACATATGGCTTATATTAATAAGTTTGCCGTTCTTCATAACTCTCTTAAAACGTAACAAATACGGATCCACACCTTATCTATCCTTTGATGAAAATGTTGAATTCTTTCTAATATTTTCCACTACAGGATAAGGGGGAGCATCAAGAGAGCCGACAGCCGACAGCCGAAAAAATCGACAAAACAGCCGACAATCGACTGGATTACAATTTAGCCGACAGCCGACATGCATTCAAATTGACCGACAGCCGACGGCCGACTGGCAAATTTTTTCTTCGACAGATTTAGCTCCTACAATACAATAAAGTTCGATTCTCTGACGTGTTTTATTGCGGTCTTAATGTTACAGATTTGGTTAAACTTTGTTTCGGTTAAGCAGGTTGGATGGGTTAGGTTAGGTTAAACTATGTTTCGGTTTAGTTGGTTCGGTTAAACTTTGTTTCGGTTTAGCATGTTCAGTTGGGTTCGGTTAGGTTAAACTTTGTTTCTGGTTGGCATGTTCAGTTGGGTTCGGTTAGGTTAAACTTTGTTTCTGGTTGGCATGTTCAGTTGGGTTCGGTTAGGTTAAACT
>JAQFZG010003108.1:0-14422 GCA_034695465.1 Entomobrya nicoleti | reverse complement strand
TCAAATTGTCCAATGTGACGAATTGAGTAGAAAACTGATAGATGAGATATGGCCAAAGAGAAAGGCTAGAACTATTCAAAGAGATGGCAGTTTTGAAAATAAAATGTGGAGAAAGATTTTAGTTTCTCAAAAACCTTTAACGTTTTACTATGGATTGGCTGCGTTTGACAGGGAAACAAAGCACAATTTCTACTATAATATTTTCGCTAATACAGTTGACATGGTGCTACTTACTTCAACAAGCAATTAAATTAGTATGTAATATGTTATCTGTGGGCTAATTATAGAGCCAAAATAAGTCACATTCCGTTTATTATACAAAAATTTATTTCTTTCAGTGATATTTTCATTACACGTGTTTTTTTTGAATGATGAAATTCCATAACAATAAAATTGGACAAATTTTAAATTAATGCATTTGGTAGTATGTGTTTAACAAACGTCCTGGCTTATTATGTCAATCTGTTTTGAAAACCTAATATACTACCTGTTAATTCTGAAAAATAGGTTTCCTGCAATCATAAAATGTTAAGGCATTTTAAGTATTGCTTATTAAATTGAGGCGTCAAACGGAGCAAGAGTTCGCTCTTACCGTGTAGTTAACATTTCCCCGATATGTCAACTGAGTAACGATTATACAAGAAAAATAAATGCGATATTTCCATAATCCGTTTACCATATTCAAATTTCTGACGATACGAAAGTATTCAATTATACAAGAGTATATTGTCGCATTTTTTTATGTTTAGCTTTGTAAAAAACTGCATATGTAATTAAAACATTTGAGTTTTGAATGTTAACGTTGCTGATTTGTGCATTATTAATATTAACTTTGACTATAAATATTTATATGACAAAGGCGACTTTTAGTAGATTGGCGGTTTAGGGATTTTTACATTGCTAAAGTCCGATGGAGAATAGTATATGCATATGACCTTCCATGGTCCTAGGAATCTATCTATAAAACGAGAATCCCAAAATGTTTAGATATAAAGGAAATAATCCCCAATTGTTTCTGTTTCATTCATTTTAAGAGTACGACCTCTAACTTTTTAGTGAGAAATCAAACTGACAACATGGTATCACCAGTCAAGGAAAATAGTTCAATATGCTTTATAGATAATTACAGAGCCAAGGGTAATAAACTTCTCGTTTCTAACAGTGTCAGTTTTCAAGTTTATGACTTGTTTTTATAGTTTTAATGCAAGAATCAAACCTGCTTTAAAATCGGTTAAAAAAGGGTGTAAATTCATTTTGGCCATAATTCCATTTGGGATTTCAAAATATTGGGATTCTAATTTTGGATTCTCCAATCAACATTTTCCATATAGTAATTTGTTCGTCACAAAATCTGATAGACCAAATTAAAGAAGCAAAACAACATAACACACTAACAGCTTCGCTGAACATTCTTTATAAGCTTGAATGTGTAGAGTAATTTTGCAAAATATTTTAAAAGGATTTTAAAGGACTTCACATGGATTCCTCGGGTGACATAAAGGTGTTCTAAAACAAACTAGTCTAACGAAAATTAATTCAAATTTAGGTTTTCCAAAACGAAATTTTTTTAACTCGAATTATTCTAAAAAAAGTGATCTAAAATATAAACGAAACAGTCTAAACGCGAAATATTCTAAAATTAATTATTCTAAAAAAATAAAGGAAATATTCTAAAAATGTTGCGTATGCATAAGTTGTCTGGCAAGAAGAACACGTATCTTTAGTTAATAGGGATCCTATTTTGGCATTAGTTAAGTTGGGTTTAGTTTGGGTCTGCAAAAATTCGGATTTAGTTGTGTGGAAGAAAAGTGGCAGGGACCGCTTTACAATTATATCAGTTGATTGGAAGATATTTCTTTTTACTCCCATGAACGCCTTAGCTATGCAGCAGTTGATCTTTCAAAAGTTTGACGGGATAAAAATAATGCAATTGACTATATGTGCATTTTAGGTGCTGATACTATTGGGATCGTTGTATTTACATAAAATTTTCTGAAAATCTCCAGACCACTTCACAATCTTTGAAAATAAATTGAAAAATTTGCTAACAAAACTGTTCATACTAGGGCATCGTACGCGATGAAATATTTTGATTAATTGCGAAACTTGTATTACATGATTTAAGATTGAAATTCTCGATATCAGAGTTATAACAGAAAGCATGCTTTAATGCTTTACCTAAATTTTTAGCCTGGAATAATTTGAAATCGGTCAAAAACGGCTTACAAAATACTGTCAACAAAAAAGAATTAAATGACATCAGCAGAATTTTAATGACTTCCGCATCAGCAGCCAGAACAATAGTTTTATAAACGGGTCGTTTAATTTTTTCTAAGAATAGGTTTTTAATGTAGAATAGTAAATTAAAATGTGCTGATAAGATATTTGGATTTGAACAGACTTATGGAATGTTGGATGTTAGATTTTAGTAAAGTCATATGTAACAATTTTAGATACAAGTACATTAAATTTGTAAGACATATTTTGTATAGGATGTATGAGATATAGTCTATTCCAGTATTATTTGAGGTTTGACATGATTAACGAACTTTAGGAAGGGATGGCCAGGGAAATTTAAAAGATATTTTAAACAGGATTATGAATATTTGAAACCTTTGAACGAGTTTGTGATTTTAGATATAATTTTTTTTTAATTTTATTAAGAGCCATGTGGAATCAGTTTATTACATGTTTTGAAAGTAATAAACAATTGTAAAAAAGCAGCTAGATATGATTACTGCTTCAGAATAGTTTTGATTGCAGATGCTAAAAAGGTTTTAATGTAGCACATTTCAAACACATTAAATATTTTTAAAGTGACCATCAGGTATAAACATTTTTCGAATTGTCAACTTTTCGTCGCCTATGATTGACTTTAATTGTTAATTAAACAAAAATATGCGAACGAAATTACTTCTTATTGAGTTTTATGTGTTACTTAAGTGAAAATTAATGCAGTCACTGTCATGGAAAGTTCCTTTCCCAAAATTTGTTAGAATTTCGAGTCGGTTTCCCAAAACACTAAAAATGTGAGTTAACTTTATTAGGCATCGAGTTATTTTGTGTCGTTCCTCGTCTCCATGGGATATATATATAGAAATCCCATGCCCCGTTAACATTATATTATTATGTTAATTAAGCCCAGATAATACAATAAGCAAAAAATGCAATTAAATTTAATGGTATTGGTAAAATACAAGTGAATAATCATAACGAGGGATCTAAATAGTCTAATTTAATCGAAGTACAATGGTCTTGTTTTCCTGTCCGTGGAGTTCAATTCGATCAGTATTTTAACCGTTGGCTTGAACATAAGTTATGTAGTTGTTTCAAGCAGCCCAAAGTAGTACTTTTTAATAGCAGTTGTTTAAAAAACTTGGATGATAAGTACAGACAAGGCATGAAGGATTTTTAACCCCCATTTCTAAAATTTAGTTTGAGTTAACTTCAACTACAAGCTGCTTGACAAGCGTACCGTAAAAATATCGGAAACGTTTAGCCAGTTTCAGTGCCACTGTAAAATATTTGCCAAATTGTCAATATTATTAACAATATAATACCATATTTCATTTTAAATCTGATATTATTAACAATTGTACTCAACATGCCATCACGTTTGGTGCTTGCAGCACTCAATATTAACCAAAAAATTACTGATTTTATTTTCCCAAACTACTACCTACATTGGGATCCTGTTACGCTCCAATGGCAGTGCATACCAACTCACTCGAAAAAAATTTGGCCTTATTTCGTATTTTCTATTTTTGGAAACTTATTATTGTTCTTTGCTTTTGCTACAGCATGCATGTATACGCTAATCAATTCTCAAACTTTTGCGGCATCCAACTTTATACAGATTGCTTCCAGTGTGACTTTGTTGTTTATTTGGGGCATGTCACTGGTAGTGGACCTGCTTATGATATCGAATAGTTCCGATTTAGTTCTTGTGACGAATTGGTTGTTTATACAGGACTCTAAAGAGAACTTTAAAATAAAAGGCAAGCTTAAATCCGTTCTAAACAGAGAAAATATTTCTTTCTGTTGTAAATTTTTAGTAAATGAATCCGTTCGTTTTAAGCAAAACCCGGATTGGGTTGGGCTAATACTTTTATACGCTGCTACAGGTTATCCAACCTTGGCAATTTTATTTGGTAGTTTGCTCGTTTATTTTGATTTGGATCCTGTATACGTCATAATAAAGACATTCCATTTAGCTTATTTACAATCAAGTTTAATGTTTAATATAATTCGATATTTATACACACAAGTGAGTTTCCAGCTAATATTCCTATCTTTTAGAACATCCATTTTACTGGGTTTGGGATTGGCCTCGTCATTTTTTAAAATTTTAAGCAGTTGCCATTTAAAAATGTCTGAAACTTTAACAAGTTCAAAAATTAGTCAGTATAAACATACCTTCCTATGTTTTAGTATTCTTTACAAATTTGCTAATACAATCATCGGACGATGTCTTGCTATGGGATTTTTTACATTTGTTTGTAGCTTTTGCCTATTTTTAATTGTACTAAGAGAAGGTAACTTATGGTATAGCTTTTTAGCTGGTTTTGCGAGCATTTTATTATATATTACACTAGAAAATCAGTTTTTTATAACATGTTACATTTATAAAATTAGTAGTCATATTCTACAATCGTGGAAAATAACTCTTGCCGTTAAATCCCATACCATTTATCTTAAGAAAGAGTTCAAAGCTCTGAGAGTGATAGCTTATAATGCTGGAAATATTTGTAGGATTACAAAGCAATTCAAAGCAGACTTTGCAGATGCAACATTTTGTGTCATAATGGATGTTATGATTTTTTATATTGAGGTGTGGTCTTCTGTAAAGTTATGAATTTATTGAATATAAATATATGTTAATTTTTACGATGTATAAAATATTTAGGAATACATCAGTTTTTTGATATTTTCTTAGACTATAGCTTGTAATGTTTGCCCATTTGTTTTTTTTAACTGATATTGAATATATCTTTCGATAAACCCTCAAACATTCACAAATTCTAGGAACAATCAAACAGTAGAGTAAGGACATTGCTTGTAACGTCATTTTATCCCAGCTAAGGTTGTTGGTCGTCAAGCATAACGGTAGTTGTGGTGTACTCTTTACAGTTTACGATGTTTAACTTATTAAATATCTAAAACACATTAAAAAATAAATTTAAATAAATTTGAAATGAGCAGCTTTGCGGTTTGATTTTCACCATTAAAAATTCATGAGCACTTACAGGCATTTAATTTTGCGAGTCTAAAAAATCGAAAATTAAACAAAAAATTAATTTATGTAGATATCATATGCTTGGTCAGCAGCAAATCTCATTACATTTCACTTTAAATTTATTATTCCACCTTTGTATTCGTAGAACATAATTCATAATATGCAAAGTCAACGTACACAGGTTTTAATAAATACTAACCCATAAGTGAAAGGAATGTCCATTTGTTTTACTTACTGCAACTGATCCTCTTGTAACTGTAAAAGTTTGTCATGTTGTTTAATATTCGGATAGCAAATATTAATGATTTGGTGGTTTGATGACTAGAAATTATATTTTTTCGTAGATAGAGTCAATTTTTAAAATATACATTTTCGTGCTCTAAACAAATTGCTAAATTCTACTTCAAATAAAACTATACTCGTGCTCATAAAATTTTCTGCCTTATAGCTTACATGGTTCTTGTATAATTTACTTTTAAAATGATAAACAAGCTGTATAACTAGTGTTTGTAAAGCAGCATATTAAAGTATTATCTTTTTGTGAAGTCATCCAGTTAGTTTTGATTTTTTGAAATGTCCCTTTCTTTTTGTGATAAAATTTTGCCTAATTAAATTTTTAAGTTGTTCCAAATAATGCCATTGATAATGTTCCATAGAGTTTACAGCATTTCAAATTTCAGGGCGAAAAAAGCGCTCAGACTCACCAGCATTTTATGCAAAATCTACAAATATTACCAAACACAACTTCATAAAGCCTAAAAACAACGATATGTCCTAAGCTTCATAAATTAAGGTGTGGAGTTTTATGCATTAAGGTATGTGGTGCAAAAATATTGTCATGTAAAATGTATATTACAATGCCTAATTGCTTTTACACAAAATAGCATTAATAGCAACATGAAAGGATTTATAAAATCTTCCAAAAACTGTATATAATAAAGGGCTACTAAGTTTTTTTGTCGTTTCAATTTTTTTACTAGTGAATTATTAAAAGATAAAACTAAAAATACAAAAGGTACTTTTGTATTGGATATTTTCTTTTATTCTACCAAACTACTAAATGAGTAATATTGCTACCGCTTACACCATCACCCATGCAGCCAGTATACTTTGCCATGCCACCTAAAAAACTAAAAAATAGCCTTTAAATATACGTCATCCATTTCAATAAATTTGTATTGAAATGGATTAAGGCGAGCCTTACAAAAGCCATCAATGGCAAATGTTTAAAAAAAAATCTCAAAATACACAACTAAGTTTTATTTATAATATTATAACTTTGTAATTCCTAAACTGTCCTGATCATATTATGTTGCTTGAATACATATGAATATACTATTTCCGTGTTTAAAAAAGAGATAAAAATATTTTTTAACCTGAAAAAATATTTTTCGCTGTTTTGAACTATTATAAAAACTATTTTTTCCCGTTTTCGTATACACGTAGGGATTTACAAAACTTTTTGGCGTTTTTAGCTATAAAATTTACATTTGCTGTTGGAAAATATATTGAAAGTGGGCAGCATTTTGTGAAGCATAGTCAAGTCTCAATTTGTACAAAACCGTTTAGTTTCTTCTTCATCAAATCCAATTAATCAAGGAGTAAAGTAGTTTTCAAAAATTAGACCAAGTTATAAAATTCTTTAAAAAAATCCATTTCAACTAGTTTTTAATTTTGATAAAAAATTTGATTGACTGTTTACTAAAATATTAAATTATTACAGCGTTTGAAATTGGAAGTGAATACAGAAAATTGCCACAATACAAACCAGAAGTTTTCTCTGTTGAGCAGATCCTATATAAGCAAATATTTTATTTTTATCTGATGTTATAATGTAACCATAATTTAACTTCAATTCGTTGCTAAAAATAGTACAAAGGCGAGAAACAAATATAACGTTGACAAAGTCCAACCAAGTTTACCGTCAAAACGTTGCATGACATGTCATTAATCCAAGTGGAAAATCAAACGCCTCCTTGCTTACTGAAATATAATTTATAATTTCATATAATTAGACAGTTTGTTGGAACCATCTATATCCAAAGTTACTGGCTTCAAAAGTGTTCATATTTTACCCGAATACACCGTCAGATTGGCCAACAGTTAAAGTGTAAATTTTTAATGTGTGTTTTGCTAAGCTAAATATATTTGAATTTTTGGCTCAATATTACTTTGTAGTTTGACTTTGAAGTTGGAAAGCAAAAAGTTTTTTTCGAACTGTCGACGAGGAAGACTCCATATATTTATTTGACAGGGGTTATTTGCACACAAAAAGTAGTGTAGTACTAACAACTTCATTTCTATTACATTTAAAAAAAAATAACGACGGTTTGGTCCCTTTGGACTACTATGCTCTTAAAGATTTTCCATTAGACGTTGTACCTAATAAAACCAAGATTTAAAATGCCATCTCGGCTGGTTCTTGGAGCACTTTACATTAATCAAAGCTTCACCAACAAACTTTTTCCTTATTACTACGTTCATTGGAATCCTCTTACAATTCAATGGCACCACATTCCAACCAGTTCAAAAAAGTTACGACCATATTTAATATGTTCAACATTTGGAAATGTATTCTTGCTTTTTGTTTTTGTGGTTGCCTCTATACATAGCCTTACTGGTACGCATAACTTACAAACAACTAACTTCATTCAAACAACTCTGAGTGCCGTTTTGTCGATCATTTGGTGCATCTCCTTGATAGTTGACCTGCTTATGATTTCGCATAGCGCTGACATGGTTCTTGTGACGAATTGGTTGTTTCTGAAAGACAATAAGGATACCCTGAAGATTGATTTCAGCTGGAAAAATATTTTGAAACGGAAAAATATTCGTTCGGGATATTGTTTTCTTAAACGAGAATATCAACTGTTTAAACAAAATCCAGACTGGTATGGCCTGTCAATTTTGTATCTTGCAATAGGTTATTCGTCCCTACTACCATTCATTGGTGTTTTGATAGTGGGTTTCGATGCAGATCCGATATTCGTTATCATGACTTTGTTAGATTTTAATTATTTAAAATCAAGTTTTATTTTCACTGTTATCCGACATGCATACATCCAGTTCAATTTCCGTCTGTTAGTTCAAAACTGTGGAACGTGTGCTGCACTAGGTTTAGGAATGACTTCATCAGTATTCAGTACTTTGAAAAGTTGCAGTTCGAAAAAGTCGCAAAACTTGACGCTTTCTAATATCAGCACCTACAAAGTGGTATTTTTGTGTTTAACGATAATTTCTAAATTTACAAATTCTATTATTGGACAATTTCTTGGTACATCATACTTTGCACTTGTTTGTAGCTTTAGTATGTTAATAATTTGCATAAAAGCTGGTCATGTCTGGTATGCTCTAGTGGCTTTGCTTTTCAGCATCCTTTTAACCATTGCAATAAAGGTGAACTTTGCTGTGGCTTGCCAGGCTCACAAAACTAGTTGTAATATTCTTCAGTCGTGGAAACTAACGCTGACAACTAAAATTTACAGCAGTTATATCACAAAAGAGGTTCAAACCACTAGGGTACTAGCTCTTAAGGCTGGAAATATTTTTCTAATGACGAAAAATCATGAGGCAAGTTTTGCAAATGCCACATTTTGTCAAGTCATGAATTTCCTTATATTTTACTTTCACCAATGGTCCCATACAAAACTATAGACAATTAAGTACAATACAAAAATACAAGTTTTAATGTTATTTAAATTAGATAAATTATGCCAAGCCTACTATAAATATAAAACCTGTATGAAGAGTTAATAAGTACATCATGCGATTAGAACATTGTAGTATTTTTTTGAATTTTAAGGTTTAAGCTTTGCTCAAAATTTACAGGTTTCTGACCATCAGTAATAATTTAGAAAATATAATATTGATTTCGACACAAAATCAATATCAACGATATAAAAATCTAAACTACTATCAAAAGACTACATGGACTCATAAAATTTATTAACAGTAGAACTACACTACAACTTATGTTGTGTTGGTAATTTATTTCAGACTGGGCTAAAATATAATTAAATATGACTGGCTGTATTAAGTTATCTTGATTTGATATTAAAAATAAAATTTCATTTATAAGGTACATACACATTTATGGAACGTTTTACAAACAAACAAAGAACAAACGACCGTTTTATTTATCCAGTACCTCAGGTTGCTGTTATATTTGGCACATGCTTATTTGAAAGTATACGTAGTACAGCGAATG
The DNA here is from genome assembly GCA_034695465.1 of Entomobrya nicoleti. Taxonomy (NCBI): domain Eukaryota; kingdom Metazoa; phylum Arthropoda; class Collembola; order Entomobryomorpha; family Entomobryidae; genus Entomobrya; species Entomobrya nicoleti. The sequence goes on along the minus strand of JAQFZG010003108.1, from coordinate 4,979 downwards.
GATATGATATTTACTACAAACACTAAAGATGCCATTATGTCGACAATTCTAATGCAGAAAAAAACGTTTATCAGAATCAATAAACGAAAAATCTGTTTTCCGGGCTAACCTTTGACGTGGACTAGGATTTTGAATATATTTTTGTGTAATTGAGTTTTCATTAAAATTATCGATGTCAAAGTTTTTTTGTGAAATATTTCAAATCCAGTGGGTGTATTGCTGATGCTATGTTATGTTTCATTCTCACATATGTTGTTACAGAGGGTATTTTTAGCATTAAAACTAAAAATCAATCCTTCAGTGGTTTACGTTACCTTAGCTGCTCCAACGTATCAGGAGAAACTCTGGATTGTCCAAATTGTACGAATTCTACTACGACTTTTCATGTCACAGTTTTTCCTAAGTTCTTTTCGAATCTTGGTCGTAATGTTCTTAGGAATGACAACAATATTTGTAAAATGGAATGAAAGATTTGACGTTTAGAAATACAACATATAAACGATTAAACTTTACAAAAAACTGATTGCACAACGAAACATTCTTTGGATGTTTGAACAAAATCTAACTTTAGTAAGATTTGTTGGCATGTTCTTTGTTCTTTTTATTTCACTGGTGCAGTTGATCCTTTCCCTCATTGAGAAAATACTAGTTATGTTGACCCTTACAACTATTTTATTTGTAGTGCTACCACATCTGTGTCGTTTTATATATGCTGCAGTATTTATGAAGACGCAACTTAAATTCTCAAATTTTGGAAATCATTGTGGGGGGTTGGAAAACGCAGTCAGATTTTGCATCAACTATTAAAGAGTTATAAACCTTTGTCTGCTTCAGTTCGAAAGAACGATAAATAGATAGAGATCAAAAACGTATTTATTATAGTGTTGTGACCGATTATGCGATCCATATTTTGTTGGATATTCAATAAACAAACCAAATAAAATTGCGAAGTAAATGCTTAAATGATTCAGTATTATGCTAAATGTATATAAATAAATATGGTGCTCAAAGCAACTTAGTTTACAAGTAAGGGGCAGAGCATTAAAAGGGGACAATGTTTATCCGATATTATATTTGGATGTAATAAATTAACCAAACACACGATTTGTGGGTAGAAGGTATGTTTTCCATATTTATGATCTCGAATATTGGATTTTACGGCGTTTTTATTTTATGCTTTATGATTATGCTTGGACGACACAGTATTGCACAACTTATTAAAGTTGAATATTGTACTGCAAAAAACCATCGGCTTTGTTATACACAAGGCGCTTTAGAAAAGTATTCGAATAAAATATGGTGAATATTAATGCTAACAGCAAATTAAAATGAAGCAAATTGTTCTAGTAGAAGACCAGAGCAAATCATTTTATACATAAAAATTAGTCAAGAAACTTTTCAGTATTACAGCTTAAAATAATAGGCTTCTCAGATTCCTAGGTTCCCTTAAATAAACACTTTCTTGCTCATTGTATCACAGTAGTAAAGAGTTTTTTTCATGTTTGGTAGTAAACTATATGAGATTGTGCATATCCTTGAAATCGAACAAAAGCATGAAGAGGAAAAATCAATGTCTAAAAACACTACCACATCTATCGACATTTGTACAACAATTTCAACTAGAACCATATCTTTTTGTACTGACACATAATGCCTGTTCAAACTGTTACACAAGATACAGCTGTAAATGTAATGTAAATATAAATATTGATATGAATATAAAAGACATCAAGTATCGAATATTATTGCAACTAGAACCTTGTAGAGTATAAATTTGTCTTCGTCTTTGAGTAATAATTGTGAAAATCTCGAGAACATTTCGCATACTTTGCAAACACATAAATATGTTTGTTAGTAAAACTGAACATATTCGAGCTGATTTCGTGATTTAAATTACAACACTAAGTCTAAATAATTACAAACTTAAATTACAAGATCTAAGATATAAGACAAGAGTTAAAATAGAAACCAAGGCTTATCAAAATTATAAGTCATAATTTGAAATTGGTTAATAGCAGCTAAAATATATTCTCATCATTAAATAATTAAATAGCAGCATGAGAAATTTGGTGACTTCTGCATCAGCAGAGAGAATAAAAGGTTTATACAAGGGTCGTTTAAATTTTTTAAAGACTTGGGTTTGTACAGTAAAATAGTAAATTAAAATGAGCCGATGCGATATTTGATTTGAAAAGATATTCTAATAAAGTCAAATGTGATTTTTATAAATAGACTATAAAATAATTTTGCAAGACAAATATAGATTGTATAGGATATATAGGACATAGTTTATTGCAATATTATTTGAGGTTTTACATAATTAACGAACATCGGGAAGTGGTGGCTATGGATATGGGAAATTTAAGTATACTTTCAACAGGAATATGAATATTTAAAACGTCGCACGAGTTTCTGATTCCCGATATAAAACCTTTTAATTTTATTAATAGTAGCTTGGAATCAGTATATTACATGCTTTCAAGAGAAGTAATACGCCATTGTGAAATAATCAGCCGTACATTTCATAACGCTTAAGACTAATTCTGGTTTTACATGCTTAATATTTTAACTTTACTTTTTTTAAACCGATCTGGTGATCTAATTCACAATCAGGTAATCATTACAAAGCAGCAAAAAAATCTTAAACGCATCAGCTTTTTTAAACTGATCAAACATCAAAGATTGATATAAGAAGTAAACGAATATTTGTCAACTTTTTATGGTCGAGGATTGACTGTAACTGTTTATCCAACAAATATAAACTAATTTCTTTAAATTTGTGTTTTATGGTTTCTGCATACCAAACTCCATGCACTTGTCGTGACGGAATGTTCTATTCCCATAATTGGTTTTAATTACCCGTGAGTTGGTTTTATAAGACACTAAAATTGTGAGTTAAGTTAGGCCTGGGGTTATTTTGTGTCGTACCTCGTCTTCATGGGATACAAATAGAAGTTCCATGCCCGTTCAAAAATAATATCATGATCATATTAATTTAGGACAGCTATTACAACAAACAAAAAAGATTAACCTTAATGCTGTTAGTAAAAACCAGTGAACAATCAGAAGAGTCGTCTTTTAAACTTTTAGAAATCGCTTTTATAATAATAGTGCTCTGGTTTTCCGGTCCAAGGAGCTCAATTGAATCAGCATTTTAAGCGTTCACTTGAACATAAGTAATGATGTTGTTTCGAGCCTCCAAAAGTAGTACTTTGTAATAACAGTTGTTCCAAGAACCTTAAAAGTTGGCTAATACAGACAGAAGACTCATGAAGGATTTTTAACCCACAGTGTAATAGCGAATTAGTTTGAGTTAATTTCAACTACAAACTGCTTGACATGCATGCATGGTAATTAGATAGGGTTAAGGAAATGGACGTTGAATTAGATTTTGTTTAAAATAATAAGTTAATATATACGTAAGACAACAAAAAATATATATTGGACACAGGAAGACCCTTGAATTAAGAAAACATTTGGTTGCAACCAGTCCAATCACAATTACATTTGACGGATAGTTGAAAGCTTTGTAAATTGCTTTTATATAAATATTTCCGCTAGTGTAAGTTAATTATCTACAGAGAAAAACATAAAAGTATAGTAAAAACCATTTAATTCGTTTCACTTGTGCACGTTCTCAGACAACCTCAATTAGTTTTCCAATTATACAGCCAAGGTCTTGGAAACGTTATAAAACCAACTGGCACACATTATCAACTTGCTATTATAAAACCTAAGTTTAAAAGTGACGTCTGGCTCTCAATAGAAAAACCTTGCAGTATATATTTTTAACAACCAGTGCCAAATATGTTATTCTCAAAATTGCAAAAACGTGCATAAAATATATTACGTAAAAGCACAAAATTGCAACTAACCTTGGCTTTTTTCAAGTGTGTTTTTAAACCTCGCTTTCGGCAAATCCGCATAGTTAGATTTCGCTTAGTGTAGGAAGCATTTTTGCTACAGCTTCGTAAGTTCTCTGGAAATTTTACAAAATCAATTTGTTTGTTTTATTATATAAATTTATTTTATATTACTCGAATCATTTGAACAGTCGTGATTGAAAATAATTAAGAGCAAAATGTTAAGCAGAAAAATATATTCCTTTTTCAATTTCACATCAAAGCTATGCCAGAAATTTAAAGCCATTACCCTCATATTCGACTCCAAAACTCAACAGTTTTACATTTCAAATAACCCCAAATTACTTAACCAAGTAGCAATACATTACAGCATGACCGTGAGCTGGGCGATTGCTTCTTTTACATTGCTTTTTAAATATCATAAACTAAAATACAGGCATCAGCTCTACTTAACACTTCTCTACTGGCTCGCTACATTACTTACAGTTGTCGTATATTCTGTAACACGATGGTTTCCTAAAGATTTGTGTAGAGCAGCCAATGGACTGATTACGTTCCTAAAATATCTTCAAAGTAAGCTTATAGCTTTATTCTTAAAAGGTTAGTTAAATTTTAAATACTCTTTAAAATCTTTCTTTTTTCAGAAAATTACATGCCTAAATTCGACCCAGAAGTAAGCAGCCTAAACAAATGGATGGAAGTTATGCTCTATGGATTTTTCATTTCTGTTTTATTCACTTTCATATGTGGTATCGTCCTACTTACGTATGATCCTAGAAGTGTAGTGTATTTAGGTGCACTTGTTCCGGAAATTTACTATTCGTATTTCCCAATCGGAGTAATTATAATAATTTATCATACATTTTATTTATTTTTACTTTGTTTCAATTTAATCTATACGTTATCAATTGTACTGGTGTTTGCCTTGTATTTCACGGTAATATTTACAAAAGAACTGAGCCTGTCTAGAAATTCGTATAAGACATTGTATATTTTAAGAACACCGGAGAATCTACGTGTTACTTATAGAGCTTTTCATATTTTATGTGAAAATTATTTGTGTTTTGCGGGACCATTTGTAGTGGTATCTCATGGCTTTACTGTTATTAATCCGAT
>JAQFZG010003107.1:0-14423 GCA_034695465.1 Entomobrya nicoleti | reverse complement strand
GTGGTAACTAAAACAGATAATTATTTGAAGGAAAAGTTCGACTTGAATTTAGGCTACCTGGAGGAAGCTGGAATAGACTTAGTACAGAAAAAATACGTTGCCGAATACTACATGAAAAGGAATATTATGTACATGTATGAAAAGAGTCACGTGTTTTTAACATCAGGGATCAAGAAAAGTACTCTGAATTATTTTACATTGCGTTGGATGCAAAATAACTGCTTCGACTATTATACGAAAGATAAATGTGATCTGAAATTAAACAAAAACTTGGAGAGTCCGGTTACTCTGGTGGATTTGTTATCTGTATGGGTACTTCTTTCTGCTTGTACAATAACTTGTGCGATTGTTTGTTTTTGTGAGTACATTGTCGTAAGACTTATAAACCCATAAAACTTAGCAAGAAAGCTACCTTCTCTTGTCTTCATTGTAAAAGATTGTTTGACTATTGCTATCTAAAGCTTTGTAAAGTAGTACTTAAATGCATACATGTTGGGTTGGTACGATTGGGTTTAATAATATATTACAATTAAGTACTTATCAATTTTAATTAGTAACTCTATTGTAGCAAAAAAGTATAGATTATAAGCTTGTAGTATAAACGTAATCAAAATTTGTAAAGTATGTGCAAACGAAATATTCATTACTAAATATTTGTAATAAAATAAACGTTAATATTTGGTTTGAAATTGAATGTCTAATCAAAATTTAAGAACGCTACTATGTATCTTTTTTCATCCAATATTCACTTATGAATTTCCCGTTCTTCTCAGAGACACATAAGCCACGTGGTCTTAATCTAGGTAAAAGACTCGAAATATTCAATTATAATAATAATAATATATACTGATACCACAAAAACTCCATAATTCGCTTATTTTCGTTAACATTATTTCTATTTGTTTAACCTTAGAAATATTCCTATGAACACATTTTACCAGCTTTCCATCTATACACCGAACTATCAATTCTTGCAAGTTATCTTGAGTTTTAAAAATAAAATCTTTGCAGACAACTCTTGTTGCACATGGAATATTAACTTCACCTCTCCCAAACTTTCCAATGATTTATTAGACAAAGACACAGCTACTTTTGACAAGCGATTCACTTTACCCAAAGTTTAACAATAATGGACAAAGTTCAAATATTTCGCTTTCATCTTAATCAACATAATTTTAATGATAGGATTGCTAAAGATACCGGAAACAAATAACGTCTCTTTATATCTGTAAAAGTACCTGTGTAATAATTGTCACAATTAAATAACTCATGTTGCCTGAGGAATGCTTGCTGGATGATGAAGCCTTACGTAAAATCATGTAAGTAATTTTACTAATGTTGTAGTCAAATTGCATAAAAGCTTAAAATATTAGTTATGATTATATTTTGTTGCTTGAGTAGCACATCTTATATTCAATAGTGTTTCTATGTCCAGTCGTGTTAACCTGAAAAGAATTACATATTGACGTGTGTGATAAATACTGGCGTCTAAATCTTAAATTGCGTTCTAAGCTCTTAAGTTACACTTTAGCATTTAATTGGACATCCGTCTTGGCTTAACTGCGCGTCAAGTCTTTAGCGTCAAAAAATTATACAAAGCACTAAACTGAATATACGGAAAAATGTGGCTTCTTTGCATTACAATTATACAGATATTTCCATTTGCTATTAGTTTTCATTGCGCTGAACTCCTTCAGTATTGATTCAAAGCTTTTTCTAAGTACTACATTACCATATTTACGCATTTACTTTAAACACACTTACAATACGTTATATCGAACTGGATTTGAACTTTTGGAAAATTTTCCGTGATATTTTTAAACAATGGCAAAATTATTTGCTTTTGTTGTCATCTTATTTGGGTTTATTCTTGTCAACATTTCTTCAAATCTTACTTTGAATTATATCTTAAATGTAACCAAGAAAGATTGGGGCTCACAAAGTGGAAATGTTGAAACAGTCGGCAACTTAGAAACTATTATAGAAATGTTTGTAAGGGAAAACTGCCTTGTTGTAATAAACAACTATCTTAAAATCAACATCATATTGAGAAATTCACCAATTATCCTTAAGCAAATTGAGTTGGCTCAATTTTACAAGTATTTTAACATTTTGGAAGAGAATTTCAAGGAATCCATGACTCAACAAGGTTGGATACCAACTGGAACACAAAATTGCATTGGAAACTTCACTCGTTCAATCAAAGCCATGGCTCATCTTGAAACGATTCTACATCCATGCTCAATTTCACGATTTTACACTCCGCTTACTCTCGGTAAATATGATATTGACTACTGTGTCAAGCTGAATCCGAAAACATTTCCTTTAGCAATAAAGCCCTGGCAATGTGAAGTTCAAATTGAAATGTTCATGCCAGATGAAGCATTTGCGGCAGAAATATCCACTCAACTGTTCCAGTTCCCTGGTTTTGTTGAGCCTTTTCGGATGAACCGACTCAGATCATCAATTAACATAATAATTGATAACAAGACGAATATTCAAGAATATCGCGTTGTACATCTTTTATCGTGGATAACTCGAAATAATGTATTTGTGCAACATACGCTTTATTCTGCCGTAAACCACATTCAAATAATTGGATTTGTCGAGTGTGCATCTAACAATTTCACGTTAGTGGGGGAAAATTGTGACATCCAAATAATGTATTATGTATCTCCTTGTTTGCCCTGCACTGATTTGTTTCATATTAATGCCATGAATTTTATGAGTATTACATTAAGTGTCATTTTAAATAGTACAAAGTATCAACAACATCAAATATTTTATGGAAATCTAGCAACGTCTCATTTAGAACGTCATGCTTCATCCCTAGGTTTGGCTGCGCAAATAGCCTACTTTGTTAAGCATGAAAAGGATGCCATCAAAAGTCCACATAAATATTTCTACGATATAAAAAGGAAATATCCTAGAAAACTACCAATGCTTGCTTTTGCATACGCGTCACTATACACTATTTTATTGGGTAACGTAACAATGGGTATATATGACCGACGGTTTTTAGACACTAAATTAAACAGTTTCATTTTCAACTTTGAAAGATCTGGTATTTTTATTGACTATCCATTTGCTCCAAATGATGGAAGTTTTGAAATTGAGAACAAGTTCGGCACTCTTCGTTTTGTGAGTTGCGGACACAAAGGAATAGAGCCTATTCCCTTTTTCGAATTTATATCAGCTTTCGACAAGACAAGTTGGATTTGGATTTTTGTAACTATGGCAACAGCTTTAGTGACTATATCCAGTTTAGCGGAAAAGAAAAATCGAATATGTGACTTTTTGTTAATTATAAAACTTTTGGTGGAACAAGGAGATCCGTTTCCTCCAAAAATAATTAATATTCGACATCTAAAACTTCTAATTTGTGGAATGCTTTTGACGGCCGTGGTTCTTAGTAATGCTTACAAGAGTAAAAATGTGTACAATATTGTTACACCACGGAAACTAATTCCATATCAAAATATTGATGAGTTGCTTGCCGATAGTTTCAAAGTTTATGGAAGGCTTGTATCTTTTTCTGTTTCTCTGCCTTATCACGGTACATTTGCTGATATGAACTTTACTGTTGAAATACAGGATAATTCCTGGGTTAAAATAAGTAACAAGAGATATTCTAAAGTTCAAGGACATTTGGAGACTTATATAGCATCTGAGATATTTTCAGATTCGAATTTTGACGGAAAACTAGGAAATGTGAGTGAGAAGCAGCATTTAGGTCATGTTGTCAAAAACACACATTCTCATCCTAATCATAGTAAACTGCTTCTGGAGCCAATGCATATTTTGAGCCAACTTGCATCGGTTGGCATGCTAAGCGATTCTGGAATCTATAAATTAAGGAACGGTGATGTAATAGAAAACTATATACTACAAAAGCAAAACGATCTCATAATCAATGATTTGGAAATATGCAATAAAAGTGCGTGGATATTACCGGATTTTGTGGGTCATAATATATCTAGATATTTGAATAAATTGGGAAAACATTCTGATGTGGGCGTTGATGCGTATACGAAAACTCATTTGGGGTTTTATATAAGTGGACTAATGCCTACGTCATTGTTGCAACAGTTTGGTTGGATGTCCAGTTCTGGACTGCTGGAATGGTGGCCAAACTTGATAAAAAGAACAGACTTGAACATTCCATCAAACTTAAACGCTTCGCCAACGAGACCAAATATGTCAGGAAATATTCTAGTGCTTTTTGTAATGTTGGGAGGTGGCCTTGCAATTTCTTGTGGTTTTTTGCTTTTTGAAGTGAAGTGGATAATTATGTTGTCTATCAAAGTTGGTTTTATATATTGTTTTAAACTGGTAATAAGATTGTTTGGATGGATTCGGGATAGAGGGACTCAAGCAGAAATATTTCAAATAGAAGCTAAAAATTAAAATACCAACGTTGCACTAAATCAATGGTAAAATACCAATGCTATAATATATTATGAACCTTAAGTATATATCATGTAATTACGTAAGTTAAAGTATATTTGGTTTGATCATTTATAAACACTAAATAGAAACGTTGTTTCATTTATAATAAAATTTTATTAAATAAACAGAATGTATAATTCTCTCATTTTCATAACTAATTTAACATAATTTGAATTTAAACTTGGAAGTCAGATGAAAAAAGTTGAGTAAAGGATGCACGCATTGTGATGGTTTTTATCAGACATACGGAATTTTATTATGTGTTTTGTATCAATACAAAGACGATCAAATCTGCCGATAGAGTAATATTTTTCTTATATACTTTTAGTTCAAACTATCTCATGAAAATTTTCAAACGCATTTTAAACTTATATACTTTACACAACCCAAAAGGTTAGAAATTCTTTTGAAACGTTTTGCAGAATAGTGTTTCTCAAGTTGTAATGCAAAAAATTGCATTCTCGAATCTCAAGGAATGCTATTTACTGATTGTCGTTTGAAGGAAGAGCATTCAGAAATTACTTACAACTATATATTTCTTTATTTAAAAAGTCAAAGCGTCCGCTAATATGGTTTCCATAAGTGATGTGTAACATAAACCTCCACATTGTATAATTTCTGACTTTATTTTTGGTTCCAAATTATCACGAAGGGAAAAATATCATAGTATTGTAAAACTATTCCTCATTATCACTTAATTATTTTTACATTTTATACAACAACGACACACAAGACTGCTAAATATTTGCTGATCCTTAAAGTTCATGCATACTTTTATGCATGCAATGTTGCATGTTTAGATGTTTTAGCATTTTTACTAGTATAAACAAAGCGTTTTTTTTATTTCTATTTTGTAAAAACAGATGCTCACCCTATACATCCAATTTTCACTACAGCCCACCAGTACCAATGATACCGACTGTTGATATTATATTATTGTCAGCTGGTCCGCTTATGTTTGAGAGTTTACAAAACCTTCTCCCCCACTTCTACTATCTGTATTACTTTATTATTTCGGAAGTATCTGGGTTCTTAAATCATAATTAAAGACACTTAATAATAGACATGGACGTTACAGAGATGTTGGTTCTTGATATATTAGAAACGATTTTTCCCTATAAAATACCTATAAAACAGATATGAAAGCATCGTATTTTATTACATATTGCAGTAAATTTGTGATTCCTTTTAGCATTACAAAAAACTAAATGAATGGAAGGACCATGACTTTGAAAATTATCAGTTTACAAAAATTACTAAACTTTGCTATTGCAAACATGTATTAAAAAGATTGAATTTATACACATCATATATTTGTGAGTGGGGAACAATATTTGACAAAAATCCAATTTCAAATATCCTATTTATTGTCATAAGTTTGTAACTTTAGTGTCGTATTGTCATACATATTTTGCTTATTGAAATGCAACATCTCAACGTCGTCTAGTTATAACTAATGTGGAACGCATACGTATATGGTATACATACCATTCCATATTTTTCAAAGCTTATCGGTATACGCTTATTAAACACATTTAAATTTTAAGTTTACAAAACATGTCTCCATCATACTTCATACCCACGAAAATTAGTTTTAATGTATACATTCGATATTTGTTATATTGCAACACATATCATGTTGATTGATTAAATTTTAAGTATTTTTTGAAACTTAAAACGATACAGCAATATAGAATAAGACTTGCTACTAATTACCAATTTGACTTCTCACCCACTTATCTCTAAATAATTCTTGCTTCTTTCCATTGCAACATAAAGAAATTTTTTGAAGCTTAGGAAAAAGACTCCAAATATTTGACTTTAACATTTTATCTTCATATCCCAAATATTGCACTATTTGATCACTCTTAAACAAATCGATTTCTCTTTTCTCAACCATAGAGAAATCCTTATAGCTGTACTTCTTGTCCACTCCTTTGATTTTCAGCTCCTCCAAATTCTCCTTCATATCCAACAAGAAATCCAAGCAACACGGATTTGAAATTCGCATGTCAAACATCTTCAATTTCGGTAAATCAAGTCGTTCATAGAAAGAATCTCTGACGATATTCATCTGTATTGCTGAATAGCTACAGTGTTGAAACTTTACCATCAAATTTTCCAAACTATTTGGAAACTTTTGAGATAACGTTGTACACATATCAGCCAAACTGACATCATTTTCTTTACACATGTAGCATGCTAACAATGTTTTTAACGGGGATGTAACCCTATCAAAAATGTTGAAGTCATCCTTGTTAATCATGACAATCCTTAAATATTCCAAGGTGTCTTGAGCTTGAATTATTCGAGTTAAATTAAAACGTTCCAACCAGCCCCAGTTACACATACGACCATCCGATATATTTGTCCGACGCGTTTTGACCACTAATTTTCTTAAATGTTTCAGTTGTGATGGCATTTCCTCTATAGTCACTTGTTGGATATCATTCGAATACAACGGAACGGTATATTCGATTGACAGGTTTTGCAAATTTGGCACAAAGCTCAGCCACTCAATAACTTTGCGATGCGGTTCTGGAATATTCCTCATTACAAAACCTAAACTGATATCAAGTGTGATTAGGTGTTGACCATATTTATCCAAAATATTTGAAGCTACGTTAGCACACGCCAAAAATTCTTGCTCGTTCCAAAATCTAAATTTTAAAGAAATGTATTTTCCAATGAAAGGATTAACGCTGGAAGGATGGGTTTCCTGGAACCTTGTAATAAATGCATCCAGCTGCGCACGACACGCTAACGTATACTCAATGGAAAGTCGATGGTAGAGTAAGCCATTAGATTGTGGTTTGCCTCCATTCCAGATGCAAGCTTTTTCGTCAATTATCCTTCTCCATTTTCTACAAACTAGTCGACTACGTACAAATTCCATGTCGTCATACTCGTAAAATATATATTTTCCACGGGGGAAAGTGGAACCTGGTTTTTCACGTTGTGCCGACAAAATTTCCAGAACAGGCTTGTAAAGAAATAAAACTCGTTTTTTGATGAAAAGCTCTCGAAAGAAGAGTGATGAGTTGCTCAAATTATAAAAATCGTAGCCATCCAAGAAGCTACAAATGTGAGTCCACACCTGAAAGTTATTTTTTTAAAGTGACATTTGAAATTTACAGCAATTTTATGGTAAATAATTTAAAATGAGTACCTCCTTTGGAAACAGAGATAAGAATTGTTGAGAATGTTGCAAGTAGCGAGTATCTCCCATTTCAACAGTTTGGGACCCTTTCAGCCTTAAATTTGTTTGTTGGCTGGTTTTGTTTCCAATAGTGATAATTGCTAAAGTTGGCATATTTTAAGGTTCAACAAAATTAAATATATTTACTTACAAAGGTAAAATATTCCTAATATCTTAGTTAACTTACGCCTTCTGGTACTTCTTGTATTACTACTATTCTACTATTTGTATGGTTTTAAAGATAAAATTTATATACATACTTGAGAGATATATTTTAGCACGTTGCGAATTTTAGTAAAAATTGGATGTGTACACTTTTATTGTTGCCTTGAAACGGAAATTTATGAAAAGTTAAATATTTGTTTAAGTGATTTCTTGTTTGTAAATTCTGCTATTAATATTTTTTGTTAGTTCACCTGTTGGTCATCTTATAAAATAAAATCGGCCTTGCTCAACTAAGGGCAATTTGAGTTGGCAAATACGCGCTGTAACTCAGTGCATTGTGAGTGCACTTTATGCAGAACTTTTTACACTGCCTTGTTTGATTACGTGTTATGCATACGAGCTATGCTGTCTATCTATTTTGTTTAGTGCTCATGGATCAAATATACTAAAATCGTGGTCGTATATCTTGTCTTATTACATTATTGCAGGAAATATGTTCTTTTGGTATTATATATTACGCGCAATATATTCGATCAGATATGCAACATTTCAAATAAATATTTATTGTTCATTAAGGTTTACAGTTATACGTTTATTTAACAAGCTGACAGTTTAATACAAAACGTTATCGTAGTTCAAAATATAGTAGCTTAGTAAAATATATATAAAAAATGCTTTTCATATTTCGTATATTGATACGGATTTCATGCTGATGAGTTTAATTTTAAGTAATTATTTTGGAATTTTACAAATTTACAAGATTCAGTTCAAAACAATTAATTAATTAACGATTTGACTTCTCACCCACTGATCTCTAAATAGATCCTGGATCTTCCCATTGCAATTCAAGGAAAGCTTTTGAAGCTTAGGAAAAACACTCCAAATATTTGACTCTAACATTTTGTCTTCATACCCCAAATATTTTATAATTTGGTCACTTTTATACAAGTCAATTTCTCTTTTTTCTACCATAGAGAAATCGTTGTAGCTGTACTTTTTGTCCACGCCTTTAATTTTCAGCTCCTCCAAGTTATCCTTCATTTCCAACAGGAAATCCAAGCAGCACGGATTCGGAATTCGAATGTCAAACACCGTCAATTTCGGTAAATGAAGTCGTTCATAGAAAGAGTCTCTTATAATGTTCATCTGATTTGCTGAATAGCTGTTGTGTCGAAATTTTACCATTAAATTTTCCAAACTATTTGAAAACTTTTGAGATAACGTTGTACAAATTTCAGACAAACTGATATCGTTTTCTTTAAGCATGTAGCATAACCATAATGATTTTAATGGGGATGTAACGTTGTCTAACATTTTGAAATCCATTATGTTATTCATGACAATCCGAAGGAATTCCAAATTATCTTGAGCTTGAATTATTCGAGTAAGGTTAAAACGTTCCATCCAGCTCCAGTTGAACATGCGATCATCGAATACACTTGTTCGACGCGTTTTGACCACCAATTTTCTTAAAGGCTTCAGTTGTGGTGGCATTTCCTCAATTTGCACTCGTTCGATAAAATCCGTACAGAACGGAATGGTATATTCGATTGACAGGTTTTGCAAATTTGGCACAAAGCTCAGCCACTCAATAACTTTGTGATGCGGTTCTGGAAAATTCTGTATTGCAAAACTGAAATCTATATCAAGGGTGAGGAGATGTTGTCCATACTTTTCCAAAACATTTGAAGCTGCGTTAGCATACTCCAAAAATTCTGGCTCGTTAACTCGAAATTTAAAAAAGACGCACTTTCCAATGAATGGATTAACGTTTGGTGGATGTGTTTCCTTGAGCCTTGCAATGAATTTTTCTATCTGCTGACGACTCACAAATGTGTACTCTTCAGAGAGACGATGGTGTACTAAACCGTTTGACTGTATTTTGCCACCTTTCCAGATACACGCTTTTTTGTCAATGGTCCTTCTCCACGTTTTACAAACTAGTCGACTAGTTATAACATATGAACGCATTTCGCTGTCGTCACCATTGCAAAAATTATATTTCCCGCCTAAGTAATTGGAACGTTGTTTTCCACGTTTTTCCAACACAATATCCAGAACAGGCTTGTACAGAAACAAAACTCGTTTTTTGATGAAAAGCTCTCGAAAGAAGAGTGATGAGTTGCTCAAATTATAAAAATCGTAGCCATCCAAGAAGCTACCAATGTGAGTCCATACCTTAAACAAAGTAATTTCAGGAGAGGTAAAATATTTTATGGTTACAGAGAACTGTATTCGGTAATTCGAAACGGTTACCTCTTCGGGAAAAATAGATAAGAATTGTTGAGAATGATGTAAATAACGGGCATCGTCCATTTCGAAAGTTTGGGAACCTTCAAGCCTTAATTTAGTGATTTGGCTGGTCTTAAGATCGTATTGATTGCTGATTTTGTTATATCTAAGGGTTCAATAAAACGAAGTATAAGTACTTACAAAAGTAAAATATTATCTTAGCTTATTTAAGCGCTTTATTACTACTAGTATTATTGTTATATTACTACTAATATGGTATTAAAGGTACACTTAAAACATATATACTGCGAGAGAAATATTTAAAGAACATGCAGTAAATATTAGATAAATGTACCTTTATCGTGGCCTTGATAAGTTAACATAAATTTGTGAAAATTTAACATTTGGAGTGATGATTACTTGTTTGTAATTCTACTTTTAATATTTTTTGCTAGTTCACCTATTGCTCATCTTATCAAAATCAAATCGGCATTGCTCAACTAAGGATATTTTGAATTGGCAAATACGCGCTATAATTCAGTGCATTGTGATTGCACTTTATGCAGAATGGTTTACATTGCTTTGTTTGATATGTGTTGTAAAGACAAGTTATGCGGGCTTGCCTTTGTCATTAACTGCTTATGGATAATCCATTGAACCAAGTGCATATAACGCAAAAAATATTTTAGTACTAATTCGCAGGACTTAAACACAGACATAAATATTCATTTATTTGTATCAAAACTTGTTAAATTTACGTTTAATTTTATATTACGACACCCACAAATAAAACAAATTTTACAAATATAAAATTATCATTTGGTCGTAAAAATTTGGTTACTGGAGTTTCACCATTCGTATTTTTTTTGAGAAAGCGAACTAGAAGTTTCAACGACGGTGGTTCTTTAAATAATGACAATTTTTTTGTATATAGCACATAAAATTAATATTAAAGCCTTTTATTTCATTATATAATCGCAGTTCATTGTTGAGTACTTTGAAACAATAATTTGCGTGCTGTGATGCTGCAAAACATTTTTGATTGAAAATATTCATTATGACTCACGTTTATACATTTATTAAAGCCACGAGTAAATTCTTAAGTTGATGAACATAACTGGTCAAAAATGAGGGCTTAAAATACACAAAGGAATAACGTTATTCATAAAATGTTTTAAGTTCACTTGGAAATAACAGTGGAAATAGTACAATAGCAAAGTTCTTTCTCTTTTATGATCTTTGTGTGTAAAAGCTGATAAAAATCTTACCCACTCAGCCCACTCAAACATGCATGTAATAATACATCTCCAGCAATACCAGTCTGCTCGCTATTTTGTCTTGCATCACAGTCAGCTGACCCACAAACACTTGAAAACTCAGAAAAAATATTTCTCTTTTAACATCTGCGTTGTTCTAATGTTTCGAAAGTATTCTGTATTTATTAACTGAACTTTATAACTACTACAGTTACCTAACAAGATATAAATACATCTGATTTACAATAGCAACTTGAACTATCGACCAAAATCAGACGGAGACTGAAAGGATGGAAAAGGCAAAGCAATTATCGAACGAAACTCATCATCTGTTACAAATATTTCCATTGGAGGTAACCAGTTCTCAAAAATATGATAACCAATCGTTATATAAATTACTCAATTTATTCATTTCTAACAGGTTTGGAACCTAATAGCTGAAAAACTGGACACCAATTCATTCATCTGTTTGCTCAACTCCTCCCAATTCTTCCGTAAACTTTTACTGGAAAAACGAGTGGAATATCTTTTTCAACCCGTCCTTAAAATCTTGTCTCCTTACCTCCTTCAATACTTTGGAATACCTTTAAAAGACTACTCGTCATCAAGCTATGGATATCCAATAGTCAAACCATTCAAATCGCTCATCCTTTCTCTCCGATTAGTCTGCAGTTCTTGGAACAGAGCCATTCAGGACCTATCGTCCATTATAAATTTCGAAGAGCGTTGCAGTCTGCCACCTGGGAAATCCGAGATAATTAATCAAGTAGCCAGCAAATGTTACAGTTTATCATCAACAAAACAGAGTTCAGCCTTTCTGGAAAAGTTTACAAAATCCCATGCCTCCACAAAATCCAACCCCTTTTTAGGTCGAAGTTTAATAATTACGGGTCCAACAGTTGGAGGTCGTTTTGGTGATGCTGGTGATCCACAAATATTTTTTACCCAGATTCCACTAATCCTAAAAACATATGGTCATCATATTTGGAGTTTGTACTTTCACCTCACATGGAATTTTGCAAATGAGCTGGAACGTCACTCAAAAACAGTGGAATTATTAAACTATTTACCAAATTTAAGGAATTTGGCTCTCATCTTTAAATATTTTATTCTAGCTGACTTTGCGGAGGATACCACTCCGTTTGTAGATATTCCCCGTCTTCAAACACTGGAATGTCATGATTGGCCTACGTCATCATTTAATTTATTGGTCCAACAAAATCCACAAATTACTCAGCTGATAATGTACCGACATACACATGAGTATCATTATAACTTATCACCACTCGTTAACCTGGAATCTTTGGATATTGACTTATTTAACATTACTGACCAGCAAATCATCATGGATAATCCTCAACTTATATTTACCCGTTTAAGAAAATTACGACTGCACTACCGAACTATACAAAACGGAAGTGGTGACGTGCAATTTGTCAGGTGGTCAACCGTATTTCAAATGCTTTCTCAAAAGCTTGGGGAAAACGAGAATTTTGAGGAACTAAACTTGGGATTACCCAAAGCAGAAAACGACGAAGAAATGAAGTGGATATTAGACGATTCTTTGAACAAGAGGCTAGTACTGAAAAATCTAAAGACATTTTCTGTACGGTTTTACAAAAGTGATGTCAGTATTGACTTCCTACTGGAAATGTCAAAAGCGTTAGAGGAACTGACTATTAGTTTGTGTCTTGACGAGGCTGAACGAGTGAGTACTGAAAATATGCATGATTTTCTGGTAGAGCTTGACAATAAAGAGGAAAATAACAAGAAAGGTGACAACCTTCAAGATAATCATGTTATCAAGTTCTTGGGATATAAAAGCCGAATGATGGAGTCGAATATTTGGGAAATGCTACCAGCTTTAAAAACTATACAGTTAAAGATATATCCTTTCTATGTTAAAAAGTATGATAGACAACAATGTAAAAAAAAATATTTGAACTAAATTTTTTTTTTAATGAAATAAAAAACTATAAAAAATATTGTCATGTTCACAAACTTATTTTACATGTACACTCCTCCCATTTCCCTGTTTTTAATTCCCATCGCCAACTCATAGAAATTTTCATGCACAAACAAGCTGTCTTGGGTAACTCTATCTTCCATAATCGTAATAAATCCATATCCCTTTGGTTCCAGAAAATCTATTAGAGCCTTCGCCCCACCTGGTACACTCCAGTGCTCTACAGTCATCACTTTAAAACTAATCTTGTCAAATGGCAATGTTTTCAGAATCTCCAACTCAAATCCCTCCACATCCAAACTTAAATACTCCACAGATTTCAATTCCAATGCAGCCAACATGGTGTAGAGTGGAATACACTGCACAGTTGTCTGAATCCGAACGCCCATTTCTGTCCTTTGATTTAATCCGGATAATCCAGTTTCCTCTGGATTGGTATAGAAGGTAACGGGTTGAGGATTTTGTGTGATGCAGGCAGCGGCGTTAACGGCATAAGCATTTCTTTTCTTTTGTAGTAATTTTGAGAATGGGATTGGATTGGCTTCGATAAGGAGACCTGTCCAGTTGTATATATTTTCCAGTTGGATAGTTGGTGATATGAAGGAGCCATCGTTTGCTCCACATTCGATAAAGAAACCGGTGGTGGTCCGTTGTTCAGGATTGGGGTTTTCGATGAGGAGTTTTTTAATCCAGTGAAACTTTTCAATGTTGGTGGGTATATCATTGATGAGTATTTCATTTTGTTGTTCAACAGTCGCATGCTTTTCCTTTTGGGGATTTGGTGGAGGTATTAGAAAGTTCCTTTTGAAAGCGGATATAAGAAGTGGATCAGATTGGTGTACAGGCTGGCCAAAAATGTAGTTGTCGAGAATATCTGGAAATCGGGAAAAAATTAAGTGTGACTTTAACATGAATTAAATTTTTACATTTAATAAGGCTAAATAGTTTTTCTATATTTTCTTACCTTCTTCAACTGATTTGGTGGCGTCTAGCTGTTGACGATTAACCAATCCGAGCAGGAGCAGAAACAAGCCTGCTAAAATAAGGATAATCGGTTTAATGAATTTCATTGTAGAAATATTATTAAACGGTTTATCTTTGAAATTAGAGTGAAAGTACAGTGGATCTTTTTGTTGGCCTAAATTCTTAAAAAATA
>JAQFZG010003106.1:0-14427 GCA_034695465.1 Entomobrya nicoleti | reverse complement strand
AAAAACTTATACCCTGTCAGATATTCATGAATAATATCCTTTCCAATATACACCGGTTTATTCTTTACACTTAATACCGTATGAATCTTCAAAGCTAAGTCGTCAGATAAAATTACAGCTGATTTATTACAAGCTTCCATATGCCTATCTATTACTACATCTATAGTCTCATTGTCACTTTGCAAAGTCAATTTATTACCTTGGGTAGGAAACATACGAGAGTTATTTCAATACCACCAAGTAGTATTCGAAATTTGATCCGTTGAGAAATCTTCACCATCAAATAAGTCTGCACTTGTCCAACGAAGTGCTATTCGATACCAAAGTTGCGATACAAATCGATCTTTTTCATGGCCAATTTCCTTAAAGTATTCTCTTTTCGATCCTAATTTGCTTCGTACATTTTCCAGACCTTGTTCTGACATCAAAACGGGTCGCAAGAAGATTTGAAATTGTTGGTCTACTAAAATTTTAAACGTGTCATATGGCACCATAGGAGCTTGTACTGTAAGCCTAGTTATGTTATCACCTTTGTATGTATTGCTAAGTACAAAGAATGTAATCGGAACAAGGAAAAAGCAAATATAGAGACTAAATTTATTATGCCGTGGAACTGTTGAAAACAGATTAGAACCTTGATCCAAAATTGCTCCGGACAAATCCAAGCAAGTTTGTTTAAACATATGTGATCTGCTTAAATATTTTGTTTGCTCGTGCAAGAAAACCCTAAAAATGGTTAATATGATAGAAGTCGTAATGAGCAAAATCCAAGTTAAAGTATCAAAAACCGTGAATAATTCCTTTAGCGCGGTTATCCAGTGCGGTTGCTCTCTATGACAGCTTACGAATTTTAGTCGTTCTTTTCGAAAGAGTAAACCAATTGCTTGATAAAAGCCTGGATGGAACTCGATGTCGTGATGAAGGGTAGGTCTTAGTTTTGGATGATAGCTTATTACTTTTGAGGTGCAACTTGGAGAAGATTTTACTTCCATTCGTTTGAAGGACCGAAAGTCATAACCTGATCCAAAATTTATTGTTAGATTGCCTGAAAGTATATGCGAAATAAAGTATAAATCTGCGAGATGTGTTATTGAATCCATAGTTTCAAAAGTCATTAAGCGAATATGCTCAAGAATTGATCGGACTGTTCTTCGTTCTCTTTGTTTTAAATCGTCGAACTGTTCGATAAACCAAAGTACGGAAACATCGATTGAATAAGGACCTATTTCGTTTAACATTTCGCTGAATATGGTTTTATCTAACTGCCATTTAGATTTGTCAGTATTCGGCGTTGGAACAAGTTTCAGCTTAAATTGATCACATGGATCGCAATATGGACAATGTATAAATAGTTCACTTTTAAGTGTGCAAGTAATCAAGACAAGTATTGTTTCCTTAAATCGAACTAAATCGGGATGATGAAGAACCGCGGATATCCAGGTACTGATTTGAGCTTTGCGTTCGCAGATTGAATTTCTACTGGGTTCACATATTAGCAACGAATACTTTGGAACTGTATTAATGAAAGTATTTTTCCATTGTTTAGAAGCATTGTCAAATAGGTAGTTAATCCAAAACGGATCCTTTAATACAGTTCCAAGGTTTAGATCTTGAAAGTATAAAGATGGGCTGAGTTTTTGACTTGGAGGATTGATGTAAATATTGGCTTCACAATTTATATTTCTAGCTTTGTATATATCAGAGGCCGAATGAGTTAAGTTATTTAGTAAGATGTTGTTGGGATTTCTCAGTTGACTTTGATTATATGTCAAAACCCTAGCATTTCTGTTGCTTATGGCAGGATACAGTTCATATGGATAAAGAAAATAGTGATCGGTAAAGGAAATGTAGCGGAGGAGTACAACTGGTTGTTTTACTGTTTGAAAATTAATATTAAATCCGTAAAAGTTTATAATGTGGATTAAGCAGTGAGGAAACCCATTTGTTATGGCGATGCTTTCGTCCAATTGCTCCGTAGACTTCAAAACTGAAAGCCCATAACAAACCGGTACAGACTGTAGATAAATAAAATATACTGAAATGATATTATAGGTTAATTTTCTGGTGAAGCTCAGAAACATCGTGGAAAAATTATAGTATTTCAGAAAATAAACAGTAAATAAATACAAATGGGAATAGTTTTACATTTTTAAAACTTAAACTATTTGCCTAGAAAATATTCGTCTTTATAATAATTTTTAGCTTTCGTAATATGCCAAATAAAGTCGCTGACTTGTTATATCAAATTAATGAATAATTGCAACCTCTTCTTGCAAAATCAGCAATTATGTGAAATTGGAGATAAGCTTAACATTAGGAATAAAATGATATAATCTTCTTTGTGTGTTATATCAGTGATTGTCGACTGTTTTTATTCTAAAACCAGTTTTATACATGTTATGATTGATTTTCTAAAGAAAGAAAGAATATTAAATATAAATATGCTAGGGTGTTATTTGTTTTATTCTTTTATCTACTCGTTAGCGTAATTTTAAGCTTAAGATTGTGGATCGCTAAAATGTTTGTATAACACATAATTCAAAAGGAAGTTGGGTGTAGATTGGAAAATACTTATTATTATACACAAACTATTATTTCGTTTAGGTTTTGATATAATTAATTATTACTAGTATTTGTAATTTATAATCCTTTAAACATAAGTACATACAAAACAGAACGTCATAAATTGTAAACGATAAGGAAGCAAAATAATTATAAGCCGATAAGTTATGAATAACTTTATTGTTAAAAGCCCTACAACACTACGATACGAATCGAACAAAATGAAATAAAGTATTACAAAACATTGGATATTTTTATGTCGTTACTTTATTTTCTATTTAATCGTTGCTGTAATTTGGGCTCAAGTTCTTGGAGATTTTATTCACGGTATTTAATAATGTTCAAAATGATTGTTGGTGCTTAAAAACATGTTTTGTATTTAGAAAAATAATAGAAAAATATTAAACGCACCGAAAAGCTATCCAATTGGTTTGTCGATGTTTTGGTTTAATATACTATCGGATAATTCTGTTTTTTACTAATAGATTTTAAGCCTCGTAAGAAATTTTCTATTCAGGTCCTTGATAGAGCATGCATGAGTGAGCTCTCCCATTTACCTCCCATGTTAAAGAATGTAATCTAAGATTTGCTACTACTTGTTGGTTTATTAGCAGATTTAGTTGAATTAAGATTTCTGTAATAGTTGAAAAATTTGGAACAGGAGTTATATACTTCATCTCATGAATAAGTATCAGAAAAAAAGTTTTAAAAGCCAATTATACAAACAATCGAAAAAGTGAAATTTACTTATGAGCTTTCCATGTTAAAAACTGG
This sequence comes from Entomobrya nicoleti, assembly GCA_034695465.1. Lineage (NCBI taxonomy): Eukaryota > Metazoa > Arthropoda > Collembola > Entomobryomorpha > Entomobryidae > Entomobrya > Entomobrya nicoleti. The sequence goes on along the minus strand of JAQFZG010003106.1, from coordinate 11,091 downwards.
GTCTTTGATTTGTTACTACCCATTGGTTTATTTACGGATTTAGTTGAAATTAAGATTTCTGTAATAGTTGGAAAATTTGGAACGGGAATTATATAAAATATCTCGTGTAGAATTATTAGAAAATATTTTCGAAATCTAATTAAGAAAAAATCAAAAAATGTAAACGATAATTATAGTTAAACAGAATGTTATATGCATGGCTTTCTAAACTCCACCCACCATGCTCGTTGGGGCTTGGGAAATACTAATTCCCTAGGACTCTTGAAGGACTTTGTGCACTCCAAATTTCAAGAAGTTTTCATTGATTCAAAGCTTCCGATGTATATATGCTTTAACGTTAGCATAGTCCATATGATAACAGCCTGAATAATAACAATGTATTATTTAATTTCCTGTAAATTTATGCTTTAAGGTCCAGTCCTAACATTCTAATTACTATATGTTTTTTTGATGCTGTTATAGCATTTTAAGTAAAATAACTGATTTATAGCATGCCAATGTTTTTAAAAAGGCACACGATGGTTTTTTCGACCGTCGCTATGTTAACCGCGAATTAATTGATTCAGGAAGAGGAAATCGATTGAATTAGTTTTGATCCAATGTATCTTCCATTTATTAATTATCCTAGCACCCTTGAATTTTTTAATTTAAGAAAGATATAAATACAATTGTTATGCTAATTGTGATGGCACTGTGATGTCATCATCATCATTTTATTGTTAGGCATCAGTGCTCATGAGGAATGTTTCTGTGCACTGCACATCTGCATTTAGATGAGCTGCAAAGCCAGTGTTAGGCTATATGTATTATGTGAATGTATAAATCCGCATTCTTTGTGATGAATAAAGCAGTCGATTGCTGTATTCCTCTTGACTCACATCCAACTCTCCAGTTCTCTATCCTTCCCCAGCACAAAATGTATGTATGTATGTATGATTTATTTTACTCCCTCGGAAAAGATCCATGGAGAATTTCATTTTGATAACATTTACAAAGATAATCTTTTACATGAGTTCTGATCATTTTGAGTAATTATAATTGAATAATTTGAATTGAATAATTTGAATTATAATTTCGTATTGCTAGTTTAACTAAGTAATTTGAACTAATATGGATACAAAAAACAAAAACAGATTACAAATTTAAGTAGAGCTAGTAAAAAAGCTTTTGAGAATTTCTTGTTTTTTTTCCTTTTATAATATAAACCGGTTTTTTATCTCGTCCGCCGCTGCTCTGCTGTTAATTTACTCTGCAATTTTTGTCCTCCCGTTTGTTGTCCAGCATTTCTAGTACGTACTGCTCCACTTTAAATCGAATGCATACACATTTTTCTTCCTTCGTTAATTGCAATTCTTCTTTACAAATATTCATCGCTTGAAAAATTTCGTCAAATATACTAACCAAGACTCTATGTTTAATGCCGAATTTTTTGATGGTCTCTGATTTCAAACAAAGTATACTTTTCATATCCTCACATATACAATAATATTTTTTATCTGGTTCTACTACGTTGTTCATTTGCAATTGCTCAATATGCAGTTGTCTCCATTCTGCCAGCCTTTTTAGTACTCTTTGCGCATTCTTCAGATCTCCCATGTGCATTTTTTTAACGTTCTCCCCAGCACAAAATACCACCAGCGACAACAACCTAAAGTATCTATCATTCTAATCAATTTCCATCGATCGAAACTGTGGAAAATACTAAATAATTTTTTTCTTAAATATACAAATAAGTATCAAATTATATTAAATTTGATTACTATTATTTTGGAAATTGTAAACTGAATTCTACACAATTGTTTTTATGCGACTTAAAATTACTCAAATTTAGGTTTTGTAAGTACACTTTAATGTTATACAAATTTTTGTTCACCACAATTTTTATATCACTGTGGTTGTCTTGTAATTTCTAATTTTCCAGTTTAATAAAGCGCCCACTAGTTCCTACAGAAGGGTTAATCTTAATATCAACCCGGCAACCACAGGCAGTTTAGCTACTAAACCTATTGTGAAACCTAAAGCCACAGGACCAACCTATTGTGAAATATCATGCAAGGAAAGAATTTGTCCTTACGCGTAAATTGAAAGTGAATTGAAATTGAAACTACAGCCAAAAGTTAGACATGGCAACCGGAATTTATTTTTAGTCTTTTTATTATTTTCCATGGAAACCGGTAGTTACAAGAATATCGAATTATAAAAATACCGAATTATAAAATGTAGATTTACAAAAATGTAGATTTATAAAAATATCGACTTATAGAAACGTCGAATTATAAAAAATATATAAAAATGTCGAATTTTAAAAATGTAGATTTACAAAAATGTAGAATTATAAAAATGCCGAATTATAAAAATGTAGATTTTAAAAAAATGTAGAATTATAAATACGACGAATTGCAAAAATAAGGAATTGTTAAAGCGTTAAAATGATGAATTTTTATAATGTCAAAATATCGAATTTTAGCAACTATACGCGATTTAAAAAACAATTAGTTTGGTTTTATAAGATATGGCTAATAGCCTATTGGGCATAACAATTTATGTAAGCTAATGTTAGATAGAAAAGAATGATGAACGAGCCAAGTTAATCAAAAAATGTTATATAGCAATATAGATAATGTGTTAGTTAAAATAGTATGCTGACCATATTTTTTGGACAGTTATTCCAACTCGAATATTAAAGAGTGAAAAAGTGAACAAACCTATTCAAGTTTATAAGTTGTCTTAAAGCGACCGTAAGTTGGGCAAATTTAAAACGAATAGAAATCGATTACTAAATTTCCATGTAAGTAAGCTGATTTGAAAACATTAATTTTAACGTTTCGCCGGTTTTGAGCGACATTAATAAAAATATGTTTCCTTCTTTCAAGTAGTTCCAGGAAACAAATCTTAAATAATCAGAACTTTAAGCCTTTTTTATAAAAGGAAATCAATTTCTTAAATCTACACTTTTTCAATAGTTCAAAGCAAAAATACAAATTATCGGTAAAAAATATTTGTAATGGTTATTAATTGATCTTGCCTGCAAAGGCTTTTAGAAAAAACATAACTAGAATTAATATTGAAAACTTGATTTCCATATAAGTACACTGGTTAGAAAAAAATTAATTTTAACATTTCGCTACTTTAGAGGAAATTTTATAAAATGCTTTCATTTTTTCAAATAATTCCAGGAAAATATTTTTTTTAAATAATCAGAATTTTATTAGTTTATATATACATTTAATTGACCTTGTGTAAAGACTGCTTTAAAAAATTATCTTATTGAATTTCAGGTTGTCACCATGGCCAACTAGGGGCTGGAAAACATCAATATAGACATAAAGCCTAGTATGCGAATGGAATCTTCTTCAAAATAAAAGAAGTACGAATGAAACCAGTTTCTAAAATTACTATACATTTATTGATTTGTACCACTAATTTTGAATTTGGAAATTTTGTTCCTAGGATGTCAAATCTATACCCTCTGCACATACTAAACCTTACCAACTCATTGTCGCTTTTTCACTATTGCACACTTCACATAGTTTCCAATCAAATTTTCCCGGACAACTCCCCAAACTACTTTCTAGTTTCTCCTTCATTCCCTATAATTTACTCTTTGCACCAATACAACATGGATAAGAGGGACGGTCACTTCAGTTGCAAGCGTAACATCTATAAGGACAGCAACCTTTACAAGTTGAACAAAACGCAGGCAGAATTCAAGTTCATCTCGAAGCCACAGCACCGAATCACATGTAATGTGATTCTAATCATTGATCCATTGCCATGTATCCAGTGGAATCATACTCGACTTCCCCAGGTGAAAGGAGTGCACAAATTTTATGACAACATTCTAACAGACTCATTTTACAATCCTTTCTTCGAGTTCACGAAGGAGCCTCGCCTTTATAAAAGTAATTGGATCTTGGTTCATGTTGAGCAACAAAGTAAGTTAAGTTCGTTTAGAGTTTTGGGCCCATCGAACATTCTCTTTGCACTTGAATATAAAACCACGGCGAGTTCGAGCTTTCCTGGAATTTTACCCACAAAACTACTATACCGAATAGAATCCACTCCGGTAACACGTGCTGGGATATCATATACAGTTCGCCAAGCATATTCGGCAAGCTATGGGAAAGCTTTGAAACACATATTTAGTTTGCTTGAAAAAATATGCAAAATACGTGATTATGCTAAAATTAAGAAAACCTTGCACTGGCATAGATGTTTGAACAGAGTCATCTGGAAATCCAATCACATGATTCTAACACCTCTTGATATAGTCAAATATTCAAACTTTGTGTCATTAACGTTGTCTATTGACGAGCCCACAAATGGTTTGGTAGTATATGCATTTACAGATGAAAGCGCTGCATGTATTGAACAAAACTGGATGCCAGAACGCACTTCGGAAATAGTATCAAATTCGTTTTTGTCCGAATTATTTGTCAATTCTACAATTATCTATACTCCAAGTTTTGGGATCGACATGCATATATTTCCGAGAGTGGAAACCGACTCGAATGTTTTTTGCCTTGGCGACTTTTTTTATGAGGAGCCATTTCCATTTCATTTTCTTTCCTGCACAGTTCTACAAAATTCTGATGGTTTATCCATTAAAGATTTTGTATCTGCATTTAGTTGGCAAACCTGGCTATTCCTTATGAGCTTTGGCTTGATGTCTGGCTTGTTTCTTAATCGAATCCAAATGGAAACTATGAAGAGGGATATATTTTTAGAATTAACGTTCGTTTACAACTTGCTTCTGTTTCAACAAAGCTCAGTCCTCAAAGCATGGAGGTGGTTCTTCGCACCGTGGCTTTTTGTGGCTCTTATATTCAACTATAGCTACCAGGGTGAAAACATAAACAGGTTAAGTCGTGCATTGAGAAATAGCCCAATAGATTCCTTTAATGAGCTAATCTCGCATCAATTCTCAATTTACTCCCCTGGTGCGCCAACACTTGTGGCAAAAAATAAAGAGCTTCCTAGAAAAATTCTTGTGCGAAGGTCACGAATATTGCAGAGGAAGGGTGTTTCCTTTAATAAATCTGGGACGAAATTTGAGACGAGATTTTGTCTTGCTTTTCTTGAGATTCTTGGGAATAAAACTAATACACAAGTATGTAGCTTTTATTCCAAGACAACGGAAGCTCTTACGCGACATTTTATTAGACCCAAAAACTTGGTTGAATTAATTGATATGTCTGAGCCTGCCTATCTAGCATCCCAGCTCAAACAATGCGTATCACATGCTTTGATTGATTCTTATGACAGTGTTGCGGCAATGTACACACTTTTAATGAAAGATGGTGATATTGCTTCAAAGAACTTACACATAAGTACAAAACCATGCGAAAATACGGTGCGATCATGGAGATTTATCAAATTTCCTGTAGGCGCACGTCATTTCTTTACACGTTTAGGTTCTCTGATCCACTCTGGACTCATGGAGTTGTGGGTTAAGCAAACAAAGAACAATTTGCCACTCGATGTTCGAAATGCATTAAAACAAAAGAAAATGGCTCAAAGTCTTTTTAAAAAACCGAAGGCACTTTCACTAAAGGGAAATATTGCCGTGGTTTTCTATATGCTGCTGTCATTTGCTGTCATTCCTTGTATAATTTTAGTTTTGGAGTCGGCTGGGCCAATTGCAAGGTCAATTACGATTTTTTGCAAGTTTGCATGGTGTAAAGTGAAAGCATTAAGGAATTGGGAATGCTCACATGGGATTCAACTAAGTCACGTTCGTACAACTAAAGTAAACGTTTTACCACGTACTTGAAATTTGGGATCATTCAATGTACGACTTAAATGAGTATGAAATTTAGCATCATTACAACTAATTATTTTTGCAATTTATATTGACTCATGGTACATGAGTTGTAGTTTGTAAGCTTATTAAAAGATTGTTTATTTTGGTTTAATGTATTAGCCATGTTGTCTCGCTTACCTGAAACAGTACTCAAATCCATTTGATGATTATGATAATGATCACCTAAATATGATATTGCGGCAAGACACAACACTTGTATTTAAAAGCACTGCAAACGTTATTGAAGATAATGGAAAATCTTGTAAGAAACTTCTGTAAGCCTTTTAGAACGACTAGTCAATAAACTAAATATTAAAAAAAATGTTTCGCAATCTAGCAAAATACTTTTTCAGTTTCAGTTAATTAGTTTGATAACGCTTTTAACAATAAGATTATTAACAGTTTCTAAAGCCGAAACAACAGCTTTTGAATCATAAATCGTGACTTGCAAACAACTTTTATAGATACATCATTATTGAGCCATAAAATGGCACATTTTAACCACAAAACACCAACATTATTTGTTATATTCGATCGGTTTGAACGTAGAGTATTTTGTGTTATGAATTGTTGAAAATGTTGTTTAAAAAACCTACTTTTGTTTACCATCTCTACAATTCGATGTAATGAATTGTGTGCTGTCAAATCTCGTAAATAGACATATTTTTGAGAAATAGGTAATGAATTAACTTGCATAAGGGATAAACTTCAACATTAAAACTAATTTTGTATCCACGACATGAAAATATTTTTCAAAGATTTTAAAACTTTGATAATTTCAAATAACTTGTAATTAAATAATTTAAGATCTTTCTTTACCTTTTTATTTTTCCCGGATTAATTTGCATCGACGCCGGTTCAAATTTATCAGAATCTCTATCAATATTTAAATTTCACGATATCACATTGGTAATTAATTAGGATTTTTAATTATTTAAAATGCTTTCCATGAGGAGTTATCAGGATAACCTCGCATTAATAAGCATGCGAAACGTTCTTCCGCATTCCGAGTATAACGATAAAAACAAAAAAAAGATTACCCAACAATCTATCTTTCAAAAATGAACTTTCATAACATCAAAAACAACCCATGCATAAATAGACAAAGCATACAGAAACCGGAAATCCTTCGAACCACAATTATTGTAGATCAAATAGATTATATTTAACAAAAATTAAAACTATATGTCAACGAAAGCAGCATTTATGTGAGAAACCTATATATTTATACAAACTGTCAATTTCAAATTATCATTAGATCTTTAGTACAGAATGTTTGGTTATTTAGAGGACGTTTGCACAAACCTTGCAGTTTTGTTATTTGGTTTATATTGCAAAAAATACTACTACTGTGCTGCTCAGAATTTCACACGTTTCCATATTTGATTTTAAATCTAAGCTTAAGTCCCACTATACTAGTCACTGGAACACAAACCTCTTGTTTTGATCGCAAAGGCAAATAAACCTTCAATAAATATCAACAATTTCATTTAAACTAATTGAGTGATACGAGTCGAGTAACGCAAAACTATACTATACCTAGCAAGAGAAGGGACCCAGAAATATGTCTCTAACAATTGGTGTATTCAAAACCCATTCCATTTTACAAAGGTTTGTACCCCAACCATGGCACCTCATATCAGGGCAACAGCTTGCAACGATAAGCTGTTTATATCACAAATCGAATCACAAAGTTATCCGAATTTTCTCACGATTTCTAACGTTTGGCTTTTTACTACCGTATTCTTTATATCGATTGTGCTGGTTAACATTCAAGTGGAAATCGTATACTATTTGTCATGTCGATCAAGCTGTGGTGTATGGCTCTGCCTTCTGTATGTTTTTAATATTTCTTGGCATCTTTTATTTACAAAACGAGTATCCAAATGAAATAATATACATTATAAATCAAATGTATAAGCTTCGCAAACAGTGCAAGCAAACTGAATTGTATGGAAGTTCTGAAACCTTTCTTAGTGGGCAATTCGTCCAAGAATATTTCGTTTACTGTATTGCAATTTGTCACATATTAGTTATAATTGCTTTTGGTGCTTTTCCACTTGTCGTATCATATTGCCCCTTGCAAATTATAATTAATTCAAACCGCTTTATTAAAATTATTGAAGCATGTTATTATACAATTGTTGTATCTTTCAATGCCTTGAGTTTCCTATCTGTAATACTTTTGCTCATTATGTTTCAAGATACGTTGATGGTCTGTACTTCGAAATTGCTTTTTCCTGTGAGAACGTCTAGTATTTTGTTTAAGAAATACGTAAGGCAATTTAGAAGTATTGAGATAGTTGTAAGGATTATTAACATAACTTATAGACAGTTCCTTGATGTTTTAATTTTGGTTGGGGTAATGGCAATCTCAGGCACTTGTTCAATGACTATTAAATGGTATGGTAAAATTGATACTCTGATATATATGTTAATGCCTGTTGTATCAATTATGGGGTTTGTCTATACATTACTGCTCACATATCTTGTTAATATTCCATTTGAAAACTCTAAACGAGTTTTAAAGTTTTGGCCGTTACATTTGAAAAATAAGGCAGACGAGAAAATTATTCGAGCTTGTAAGCCAATCGGATACAATTTGGGCCTTTATGGAATTGGAAGAGCACAACTTGGCATGTTCATTTGTGATGATATTATTCGTAATATGATTACTATTATTTTATTGGATTCATTATAGATTTTACCTTCTAGTGTATAATAAGTCTACAACAGATTTATCTTTAAAATTTTGTTTTTTACGAAAACTTATAATTTCAAAGAAATATAAAGTGTAGTCTTTTTTTCAACAATAGAAACTTGCTATATGAAAGTAGCATCTTAAACATCAACTAAGGATTTAATCTAAAATGCAAAACATCGTCAGTTTTGGGTTGGCGCTTGGTTTAAAATACTCGAGAACAATAAATTTGTAGTAAAATAAGGGTTTATCATTGTTTAGTTAGTAATCGAATAACTTTAAGCCACAAATAAGGTGTAAACTACAACAACCTGGGTTACTTAATTTATCTTTTGGGCATATATATGTATTCAATTAGAAAATGTCAAATGTCATTGCTTCATATTCTATCTTTCTATTACTTTCTACATATATTGATTAATTGACCATGATTATATTTCTAAGCGTGTAGATAAGTCAATATATCTGGCTATACTAATTGTTAGCAAAACACACAGCAACATTTGGCGCAAATCTGTTATAATACGCTACGATACGAATTAATTTAGTATAAAGATTTCAAGTGAACTAGTTCCGACTAGTTGAGAAAAGCTATCGAATTTGTTTAATGAGCGGCATTAAACAAATTAGATAGCTTTTTTGTTCGTTTAAAATATTGGTCTCGTCTTTTGGATAGCAATTTTGTAGTTTTTTCATGGCGGTATATGTGGTTATACTTAATGACCCAACAAAAAATCAAGAAATTACCTCAGCCCGTTTTCAAGTTATGAATTTTTCAAAATGGCACCTTTTTACGACATTTTTGCACCCCCTGGCGCCATGGGGCGCCCGTCTGAGCTAATTTTTTGCACGTTGTGTTTCTTCAACATGCACTACGATAATATGGAAACAATACCAATTTTCGCGACCATGACGCATACAACCGTTCGAAGGTTATTAGCGTTGCCCTCTAAATACCGTTAACCTGATTAGAGTTTTTCCAGATAAGTTTGCCCATTACTGAAAATTCGAAAAGCTATTTTTCACTTTTCTGTTCTTTCGTTAGCTTTTCTTCACAATTCCAAAGTAAAAATTTGCAATTCATAAATTTATGTGGAATAAATAATTATTAGTTATGGAGTTTTACAATATGAAACTCAATATGCGCTTGTTATCTAGAATGATTTGTGGATGGAAAAAGAAGCATACCGCATCACCTAATTTAATTGCTTAAGTAGCATAAGCTAATTTTAGGAATCATAAACATCTACAACCCCACACCTAGTGCTGAGATACAGATATTAGCAAGTTGACAAATGACATATCCAATTAAAATTGATGTGTAAAAGCTTAAAAATATGCTTCAGTAAATAAAACTAATAATTGAACATATATTACGACATTACAAATGTTAAATACAGTTTTAGTTGATCAGCTCATTATAAAAACATTTTAATTAAATACGACATTGTAGCAAATAAGAGTTGTATATTAAACCAGCAAATTTTTTGAACCTTAAGGAATCCCGTGTAATAATATTTTGGATGGACACTTGAGCCTTAATATATGCTAACGACTAGATAGGGTTAGCGCATCTAAATATTTTACAACAATTAGTAAGATTTTTTTCTTTGTTTCGTCTTGGAAAACATACGAGTGATCGTAGAAATAGATAATCACTTAATAATCCCTTGTATCGACACACTTGTATGACATATTCTAGCAATAAACGATATATGTAGTTTTTAAGTATGTCAAAAATTTGTGTTTGTTAAAAATGGCAGGAAAGATTCACCTAAGTGTACTTATACCAGGGGTATTTGATAACGATAAATGATTTTTAATGAACTCTAACGTTAGTAATATTGGTGTATTTTTGAGTCCACCTTGGATATTTGCATTTGTTACAAATCAATTTGAATTGTCTTATGCATTTTGACATTACACACTTTGCTGAATAGAATATGGTATTTTGTATAGATGGCCTAAATTACAAACTTAGCACAAGCATGTTATCAATCAAGCGATTGCCGTTTTTTAGATATGCCTATGTGTGTTGAATTAATATGCCTTTTTCGTCACCTTCAGTTTCAGCTTTGTTCACTCTCCAAGTAATAAACACTTCTAAAAAATAAACCATCCATAAAAGCCTTTCCATTAAACAAGTTATTTCCCTTTAAAAAAACCAGTCATCCACAAACACAATATTCAGAAATAAAAATGACATATTCGTTTACGTCTTTTAAATGTAATTACTACGTTTGTTGATTGGCTAACATTCTAAAAATAATTAAATAATTTAAAATGCTACTTGGTTAAGTGTACGTTCCCTAATTTACAAAGTATGCATGCATGCTTGTTTTAAAGGAGAACGCATGCACTCCGACTTTTTCTTCTTTTTTGTTGGATGCTTTAAGTTATTAAGAACCCTGCTTGTGCCTAAAATCTCCAGTCGTTAATTAAAAGATTTACCGAATTCATTGATGTCAAACACAAAAACCATTATCAGGCTAATAGTTTAATCAACAATCTAATTTTCAGTATTTTACACAAAGAACGCATACTGAACCGCTAAACAAAGGTGATTTGCCGGGCGCATTTCTATTAA
>JAQFZG010003105.1:0-14428 GCA_034695465.1 Entomobrya nicoleti | reverse complement strand
TCTTTGTCTTCTCTGCTGACAGCTGATGATGTTAGCGCTGACCTGAACATGACGCAGCTGAGCATTTTGTTTTTGGGAGCTCTTCATTCTCGTTTCACTGCTGCTGCTGTGTTGTGGTTTTGATGGTCTCTTCTGGAAATTAAAAGTTGTTTGACACCTAATTAACTGCTACAGGTAAAAAAACTAATTACTCGATCGAGGTAATAAGACGGATTAATTGTTATTAATTTTTAAATAATTGATTGAAGTGTTGTTCTAATTATTATTAATTTTAAGGTGACAAAGCATTCCAGAGTAGGAAAATGGGAAAGACTCGTCGTGGTGGAACTGACGGAGGAAGGATCTCTAGTGAGGTCGAAATTAAGGTAATTGGCGCACAAGTCATTGTTCCAATTCCTTTTACAGCTGTCGCAAGAAGGGACCAAACTTGGTATGCCTTTCTGGCGGAAAATGGTTTAAAGGTAAATAAAGTAAACAAGTACATTAATTAGTTGTGATTGAGTTAATTATCTAGAAGGATGGAAGACCATTTCGTTATTTAACATTTGTCTTTTTTCTAATCAGCTGACTTCCAAAGACGGCATTTATGTTCGGACAACCCACTTTAGAGATGCTTCCAGGGCAAATAACTGGCATGGCTTTGGCGCAGAACTAAATGAAAAGGTGGAGGCTCCACTGATGTATTTTAAAAAGGAATATTATTTTAATTTAATTAAAGTGACTTAAGTAAATAGTTGGTTTAAATGTTTTGTTTTCAGGTTGGAACATTTTTGGGAAAGTTCAAGCTAAACAAGAAGCAGTACACTGTTCGTCTGATGAGGAGGATCCCAGTGATCAATTTTAAACCACCTTCAAAAGTTGTTCGTCGTCAACAGAACCGCAGACCTGGTGGAGCTGGAGGATCTGGACTTGGAAAAGGTGTCGCCTGGAATCTACGAAGTTCTTTGTGGGTTGCTGGTGGAGTGGGGGTTTCCAGAGAGGCCAAGTTGGCAAGTCGACAATTTGAGGGACGACTTGACGAGGAAGAGGAGGAGGATGGGGGTGCTAGGGGCCCAGTTGGGGATGCAGATGCAGGGGCCACCAAAAATGGATTGGAAGAGATACCACTACAACAAGAGGAGGTGGAGGGTGAAATGGAAGATGATGATAACATGAGTGTGTTGACAAGTGATTCTCAAGACGCAAGGGATCTTCGTGGGCAGGGAATTCCGAATGAAGATCTGAAGAATCTGGCGAGCAGGGAACTTGATGGGATTGAAAACGGATATGTGAGTTGATATATTTTTTTTGAAGGATAAATTAGATTTGTTAACGAAATTAATAAATATTGGGAATTAATTAATAAATAAATATTTTTTGTATTTTTTTTTGATAGCTGCTGCGTGCTCGCCAGGAACTGAGAAAGTTGAAGGAGAATAATTTATGGATGAGGAGCTATCAGAAGGCGCCCTTGGCTTTCTACTTGTTGGAGCAGGTTTTGAAACCTTAATTACTTGTGTGAGAAGTTGTGTGTTCTGTGTCCTTTTGTGATCTTTGCTAATCATTCAATTAATTTAAGCTTTGTGAGCTTGTGGTAGTGGTACAGTATTATTATGTCCGATGGAAACGAAACTGTTGGATTTTGTTGTTATTTAAGTGTTTTTAAATTGTGTAAATTACAGAAGTTAAGTGTGGTTTCCTTTTTTAAATGAAATATGCTGCGTGATTATGTACTGTGATAATGATGATGTTAGTTAAGATGGCGTAAAATAAGTAAAATGGGAATGATGGAAACCGTACTCGTCAGAATAAATTGTTTTTAAAATGAAAACTAAGCAATTTACAATTTTAGGGTGAGGTTGTTTTTTATTGAGGTCGATAAGCAGCAGCACAACTAAAGTGGAGGACAATTAAAGTTCCAACCTACAGTCTCTAGTAATGATAGTTTTGTGGACTTTGGCAGTTGTTAGGTACTTTGTTGGTGCATACATACATGTATGTTGACTGCACTCGCGATGCATGCGTGCAATTAAACATATATATGTATGCACCAACAAACTACCTAACAACTGCCAAAGTCCACAAAACTATCATTACTAGACTGTAACTTGGGCTTGTAGTTCTCGTTCACTCCATTCCTCATCATGCATCCATAATTCTTTGCACTTCGTTTGTTATGCCCCCCGTCCGTAGCCAAAGCCATGGCTGGGAAGCCAACATGCCAAATCCCTGTCACCTGTGAGCACTCATCGTCAGAGTTATCATACCATGATACCAAGGCACCTTAATTAAAGGTAATCGGATTAAAAAGTTTATATGTACGTTCTTATCAAACTGACAGCCATTACTGAGGAATCATATTTACGTAATTATTCATAGAATGAGGAAATAAATATGACAACTGTAATGCTAATCACAGGTTGGTTGTGCCTTTAGTGACGGACGATGTGTCTATTTTAAACAGGTGTTCCTTGCTTGAATAAATGAGTGTCATCATCATGACATGACCATCTCATCTTTTTTTTTGCAAAAATATAAAACGAAAACTGACTGATTAATTAACATTTAATTGTTTTAATTTTTTAACCATTTCTGGAACGGGGAAAAGGGGCGGAATAAAATCTCCTAATAATAAATGAAAATGTATTGTAAATCCATTCAGTATTGGATAATAAATTTTCATAGAAAACAATGCCAGCAAAAAAGGTTTTTCAAAAAGGCGGGAAATGTTTTCGAAACTTGCAGCTTTCGTCTTCTTTCTTTGTTCGCTGCGTTGCTGTGCTGACCTGAACTTGACAGCCAAGCATTTTGTTTTGAAATTGACTTGACAGAGCGATGACAGGTGATGATGGATAAGAGAAACAGACTGTTTTCCATTTTACTGTTGCTGCTTGCTGTGTTGTTGTTGTGGATTTGATAGTCAGTTCTGGAAATTAAAACTTAATTGACATCTAATTAACTGTTGCAGGTAAAAAAAAACTATTTACTTGACGTTTAAGAGTAATTGATTGTTATTAGTTTTTTTTAATGATTGAGTTTAAAGTGTTGTTCTAATTATTATTATTTTTAGGATTCCACATCCAGCGGAGAAAAATGGTAAAGACTCGTCGTTGTGGAGTTGAAGGAGGGATGTCTAATGAGACCAACATTAAGATAATTGGCCCACGATCCATTGTTCCCATATCATTTACAGCTATCGCAAGAAAGGACCAAACTTGGTATAGTTTTCTGGCGGAAAATGGTTTAAAGGTACAATTAAAAGAACTAGTTGAGTATTCAAAATTAAGTTAATCATTTAGGATGGAGGAAGACAATCTACTTTTAAATTGTAATTATTTTTTCCGAACAGCTGACTTCTAACGACGGTTTGTATGTTCGGACACTGAACCTTAGAGATGTATCTGGAAACCGTGACTGGCATGGATTTGGCGGAGAATTGAATAAAGAGGTAGGTGAGGTGGAGGCTCCACTGATGAACTTTTAAACAATATAATTTAGTATGGGGATTAATTTCGTTTGATTTAAAATGTTTTTGTTAGGTCGGATTATTTTTGGGAAAGTTCAAAAAGGAAAGGAAGTGCCATACCGTTCGTCTGATGAGGAAGACCCCAGCAACCCATTTGAAAGTACCTTCAAAAGGTGCCCGTCGTCAGCAGAACCGCAGACCTGCTGGAGCTGAAGGATCTGGATTTGGGGGAGGTGTCGCTTGGAACCTGCGAAGTTCATCGTGGGAAGTTGATGGAGAGCCCAACGTGGTCTCCCGAGAGGAGGAACTGGCAAGTCAACAATTTGAGGGAAGACTTGAGGAGGAGGAGGAAGAGCAAAGAGGCATGAGGGGACAGTTGGTGCTCCAAGCGGTGAAACTGGAAACTGATGAGGCGGCAACCACAGTTGCATTTGTGGGTGGTGGTGGTGAAAATGAGGAGGCACCTCAACAAGATGACCATGTAGCCGAGACACAGTTTACAATTCAAAGGATCAAATTGGAAGAGGTTGAGGAGGCGACCTATGAGAGTTATGCAGTGGGTGGTGGTGGTGATGGTGAGGAAGAGGTGCCGCAGCAGGAGGAGGTGGAGGAGAATGTGTTACCACAATTGGAGGAGGTGGATGAAGATGATAACATGAGTGTGATGACCAGTGCATCTCAAGAGGCGAGGTGTCTTCGTCGGAAGGGGATTCGGAATGAAGATCTGAAAAATCCGGCAAGGGGGCGATTAGACAAGTTTGAGAATGGATATGTAAGTTTGCATATTTTTTTGGAGGATAATGTAGTTTATTTTAACAAAATTAATAATTAGCTAATTGATATTTTTTTTGCTATATATTTTTTTTGACAGCTGTTGCGTGCTCGACAGGAAATTAAAAGGTTGAAGAAGAATAATCTGTGGATCAGGAGCTATCAAAGGGCGCCCTTGGCTTGTTACTTATTGGAGCAGATTTTAAAACCTTAATTTTTGAGGGGAGGAGTTTTGTGTTTTGTAATTGTGGTTGTTTGTGATTTAGTTAATTATGAGCTTTGTAAACTCTGAGCTAATACAGTATTCTTAATTATATCCAGTGGGAATAATATCTTTAAATGTTTCGATAGCCATTTAAATGGTTCTACATCATAATGCATTTGTACAGAAATTACGGTTTAAAAAAGTGGAATGTGTTGAAAAATGATTGAATGATTGTATGTTCTGTTATAATTAATATTTTGCAAAATATATTTTTCGGTTAAAATAAATAAACTCATGTCAAAAATCAATGAAACTGATAATATGATTATCACAAAGTCATTATACCCTGAAATTATAATAGCATCGTGACATAGCTAATTAGAGAACACCAAGAACATTTCATTTTATCTTGTCTATTTTACAAAGTGACTACGACAAGGTATACAGGCAAAAAATAGCGATATTGTGTAGAATTACCTTGTGGAATCATTTATGGGGTATTATGATATACACATTCAATTCGTTAGAGCATTCATATCAGATTGTGACCCATAACTTAACTATTTTTTAAAGATAGACTGTCGGTCGTTGTTCCCATGTCTCAAATTTTCTTCATATTCACCCACGTAATTAATCGATTAAGTTTTAGAAATTTAATTTTCACGAATACATAACACAGATACGATAGTACACAAATTTGCGTGTCTTTTCTGTGCAGGATTATGATTATGCCACAGCTGTCTAGTGCTAGTGTCTACTACTATTCACAGTTAATTACCTTGTTAATTACAGTGACAAGAAGAAAAAATGCCCACAACGCGTAAGGTAGAAATACATTCGAGAATTTTTGATGGGATGTTATGATACACTAGGAGTTAAAGCGATGAACTAAATAGCATGTCAAATTTTAAAATAAATTGTGATTTTTTTTTGCTAATTGACGTCGTTTAGACGAATTGAAGCACTAAACCAACAGTATCCGTCTCGCTGCTGACATGACTGAATGCCTTTTGCTTTGGATCGTTTTTGATGACGAGAGAACTCGTCTGTTTCCCTTCTTATTACTACTCTTGTCGATGTTAACTTGTGGTTTTGATAGACATTTTCTTAAATTAAAAGTTAATTGACACAGCTAACAAATTTTAACAGGTATAAATCCTGAAATATCCCTTGTAACAAGTTGCATTGATTGTTTTAATTTTTATTAAAGTGTTTGGTAAATATTTTGTTCATTTTCTGGGGGCAAAAGATTCCACCAGGAAGAAAATGAGAAGGACTCGTCGTTGTGGAGGAAAAGGGCGGAGGAGCTTGTCTACTAATGAAGCTGTAATTAAGATAATTGGAGCTCCATCTATAGTTCCCGTTAGTTTTACAGCTGTGGCAAGGAAGGATCAAACGTGGTATCAATTCCTCGCAAAAAATGGGTTAAAGGTAACTTGTAAAAATTAAAATCATTTACCAAAAAGATGTGCTTAGTGCTTATCAATTAGAGTGAAAGGAATATAATTTAATTCTTTAATTTTAACCTGTTTTTTTAATCAGCTGACTCCTAGTGATGGCATTCGTGTTCGGACAAGTGGCAACAGCGTAACCTTTGGAAAGCGTGGTTGCTGGCTTGAATTTTATGCAGAATTGGATGAAAAGGTTAGGGATTCATGGATGTTCTTTATATAATTAGCTTTCTTTTAATTATTGTGAATTAATTTAGATAGTTAATTTTTTTCAGATTGGAACCTTTTTGGGAAAGTACAAATACAAGAACATGAAGAAGTTCACTGTCCGTCTGATGTTCAAAAGGAAAACGATTACCTTTCAGCCACCGGCAGGCAATGTTGCCAGGCGTCAAAGTCAAAGGAACCGACGGACTTCGACAGGATGTGGAGGAGGCGACGCTGCTTGGAATCTAAGTGCTCTGGAGGGAACTGGTGGATGTGGAAGGAGGATCTCCCCCCGCGAGGCGAAATTGGCAAGTCGGCAGTTTGTGGGAAGACTTGACTCGGTGGAAGGGGAGGAGAAAGGAGGAGCGAACGGTGAAGTGGTGGTGGACCAAGCGGTGAAACTCGAAAGTGATGAGGGGGCAATGAATGATTTGTTGGAGGATGTTGGTGAGGGTGAGGTACCACAACTAGAGGAGGAGGAGGAGGAGGATGACAATGATAATATGAGTGTGATGACAAGTGCTTCTCAAGATGCAAGGGATCTTCGTCGGAAGGGGATTCGGAATGAAGATCTAAAGAATCCGGCAATGGGGCGATTTGTTAAAATTGAGAATGGATACGTGAGTTTATATACTTGTTTAGAGAATAAACTAATTTTAACTAACTACTTCCAATTTTTTTGGGATTTAATTCGGTGTTTGTATATTTTGTTTATTCTGACAGCTGTTGCGTGTCCGCCAGGAAATTAAAAGGTTGAAGAAGAAAAATCTGTGGATAGGGAACTTCCAACGGGCGCCCTTGGCTTCATACTTGTTGGAGCAGATTTTAAACACCTAACTGTTAACGGGAGGAATTTTCTGTTGTTTTCGTCGTTGTTGGTCATTTAAATATTTTACGCTTTGTCTGCTTTCGGTACAATATCGTGATTGTGTCCGTTGACAAAAAAAAAATTTTGGAACTGAAATATTTTTTTATGAATGATTTGCACATTATCCTTTTTAATTCATATAAAGCTGGATGATATTATGTGATGTAACAATGAAATGATGATAGTTAACATTTATGTAAAAATAATTCTTCATTATATTAATTAAATGTATCCTACTTCTTTTTTAAATTACTCTACATTCTACAGTTGAAATTACAAGCGTTTCATTTAGTTCTGAGTTCTGATACCTATCCAAAACATATCAACTTGTGACCCAGTTCCTTCCAGTCGACCGTCTGGCATTCCTTCGAACAGTACAGTCGCTTACACTTGGAACATCTCCGAGTAGCCTTCTCCTCACCACAAAATCGGCAAATGTCTTCCAATTTCTCCAAATATACAATGCATCTAGGCTCATCAACTCTTATACCATTCGTTAAAGATGAACTAATTCTCATGTATGGATTAATTACAGCGATTCTACATCCAACTTGAAAGTTCGCTGTAGTTTTCTTATCCTTGTCAACATTGTAAACATATAAGAATGTAATATCCCCATTTTCGTCCTCAGCTATCAAATGAATTGAAGGCCAATTGAGTACAGGATCGTCTAAAAGTGTTAGCTCTATTATTCGATTCTCGAATATTTCATCTTTCGCCGGGTTCATTTCTACAAGAGTGATTGGCTTCATTGCCAGTAGCTTTTTACCTACTTTCTGTTCCAGTTTTGGAGGCGTAGTTGTTGCGCATATTTTCTTTGAGTTCTTCAATTTATTACGATGTTGAAGAAAAACAAATTTTCGAACCGGGCTTTTTAAATATTCCTTTCGTTCAAGAATCCCTTTGGGCTGTTGAAATGAAGAAGTGTCCTTATCTTCTGATGGACTGTATAGGAATTCGTCAGGTGTTCTTGAAAACATCCTCAAAAACGATGATACCAAAACCTTCTGATCTGACTCATATGGCTCAAAACCAGGAAGTCGATCCTTTTCAGCTTGTTCACCCAGCTTGAAAAACGTTTCTATCAAGCTTATCGTATCTTTGTTCATTTGCCTTGGAAAATTTTGAACATACGTCCAACTTATCAGATAATAAGCTTCGGATAACTTTGTATGTTCGTTTGGAGCAACATCTATAAATTTTGTATAGGCTACTCGTACTTCAGTAAAATCTTTCGTTTCCTGGCAACCGTGCAGATGAACTGCTCGACCAAACAGTAAGTCAGCATTATCTGGAAATATATTGAGTGCCTTATCAGCACATGATAAGCCCTCCTTAAATTCCTCCCTGTGTACTAACACAGAAATTAATAGATTGTGATACAAAACGTTATTCGGGTAGCGAGACACACCTTCTTTCAAAGTAGCTAAAGCAAATATATCATCTCCTAAGTGGAGAGAAGTAAACAAGTTAGTTCTCAGATGACATAACCTCGCTTTCATATCTTCCACTCCAATTTTCTCGCATGTTTCCTCAAAACAACTGTTAATTATAGAGTTAACCCTTTGTTTGACTTCTTGAGACTTCAAAAATGTAAACTTGAATACTAAAGTAGCACATTTGTACATCATTTCCACCACCTCCTTTTTCAACTCATCCGAAATCTCCGTATTCTTTTCAATGGTTTTACTAAGCCTAATAGATATTTCTATTGTCTCCACAATTTGCATAGCTTGTTCTGAATTTTGCTCTGCTCTTTCTTTAAGCTCATCTAACGTTGTAGACCACAAAGGTATCTTGATGCCTGGTGCCCACATATTGACACTTTTAATATCTGTCTCTAAAAATTTCATGATCTCTGCAAACTTTCCCTCATTTTCTTCCAAGCTTCGTGTACACCTCTCCCCAAACAATAAACCTTTACTGTCCCGACCAATTTCACTATCTGCCTTAACCAGAGAAAGCCTATCCCTTCTTTCTGTAACCTCCTCAAGCATCCTATTTATTTCTTCATCTGACACATGAAGAAGTAAACGATTCCCCATTTCCCTCCCAAGTTTAAACATCTCCCGAGCCAATTCCGGTTCTAACTGTTTTACATAGTAAGCCGCCAGTGCAGTCACAGCATTTACATCCTTCAACTCCACCCCTCGCCTCCAACACATTACAGCCATTTTCTCATCCATAGCCACGCCCATTCCCTGCAAATACATTAGCCCCAAATTATTCGCAGCTGGTCCCACTCCACACTCCATTGCTCGTCGATACCAGTATACAGCTTCGTTAAAGTCCTTTTCCACGCCAGTCCCATACTCGTGACATAGGCCAAGTGCGTGTTTTGATGCAGCTACACCTATATTGAAATTTGCTACTGTAGTTATTCCTAACGTGTTTTCATCCATGTTAGCTATCCTTCTATAAATTTTCACGGCTTTTCCAATGTCTTGCTTAACCCCTCTTCCATTCTCGTAACATAAGCCAAGGTTATATGAACCTTCTGCATTACCCACCTTATCCGCTTTTGCGTAATATTTTACAGCTTCGCTAAAATCTTGTCCGACCTTCCATCCCGCGAAGTACTGATGGCCAAGAAATACAAAATCCTGCCCCTTATAAATTCGTCCTCGACCTTCTCCATGCAAAAATATAAACTCCTCTGTTGTGATACTGTCACCCATTTCATTTATATAGTAGGCCAAACGTTCCTCTAAGTTTATTGGCATTAGATCAGGATTCATATGATCTTCTCTGATGTGTACTCCAGCTAAAATTCTGCAAGCATACAAGTCGTGTTTTACATGCTTTTGGAGTGGGGATATGGATAAAGCCGTTTCATAATGGGTAATCGCTTCAGACAGATTATTCTTTTGTCGATAACATTGAGCTGCCAGATAATGTGCATTCCATGATGAACTGTTGTGTTCCAATGCTTGTTTGATGTCAAGTAGAGCTTTTTCAGTACGGTTATCGTCAAGTTGATATTTTGCGGACTGGAGATAGCATTCCGCTCGTTTTTCATAAGCTTCACCTCGATGCTCTGGTAATAAACTTGGTGTGGAAACTGCATAACTTAAAATGATGATTGCATCTTCAATTTTGTCTTGGGTAATGAGCAGTTTTGCTTTTTCATACAGGTGGTTTACCCGCTCGAATGCTTTCAGGGATGACGTTACACCTGATCTCTCAATTAGTTTGGTAATGTCTTCGTATTCCATTCCTAAGCAATGGAGACTATCTCTAACGGTTTGTGCATGTTTTTCGTATTCTTCCGGTGTACATTTTCTAGAAGAATCCTGGTCCTCTTTGTCATTACAAGGTCTCTTTCCTGTTGAGTCATGAGCCAGTTCATTCCTTATATTTTTAAGGTTGCGAATAGCTTCGTTTTCTTTGGCAATTTTTTTCTGGTCTGTGGTATTCTGAAGTAGCAAAATTGCAGACAATAGGGACATGTCCCATTCACCAAGTGGTTTTTCTTTTAGGAATTTCTGCTGAAATGATTGAAGTGGACACCTTTTGGTTTTCGATTTAGGTGGAATAAGGATGGTCAGTAGTTTGTCTTTACATACAGCATCGTCTAGCCAGTCGTTACCTGTCTGATGTTTCCAGCGGTTTTTGAAAACTTTACGAAGATGTTGACAGGAGGCTAATATAATGTTGTCCAGCTTGTAGTACAGATCTGCTTCTGAGTAAGAGCTCGTCATTGTATACTTGGTTTTCTGGTAATATAAGTAAATCAACTAAATTAAAACATTGTAGTGATTTTACCAGCCATTTTTACTTAATATATTCCATATAACAAAATAAGGTAGTATAAAAGGGAATATTTGTCTTACGTTATGTTACGTTTTATTACCGTTGGTATTGGTTGTTAGTTGTGAGTGCTTTCGAATAAAAGTTCTTGTCTTGTGGTTTGGTCTGGATCAACCTTTATTCATGACTGCTAGCCCATCCAAAGTTGTCTCCTATTTAAGTAAAATCCTGATCATACGATAAATTAGTTATGGACCAAGTGGCAAAATCGAAGTGACTAATGCATACTTCGACATTGAACTTAGAAAACGAATAAGGAAAAAAATATCCGTTTCACGTACTCTAAGATAAGCTTAACGTTTTTGTGTCGATTAACATGTTCTGAAAAATCAAAACGTACAACGAGTGTCTCATATAAGGCGATTCGGAAAATGACGATAGCATATCAGTGATATGGCATTAATTGAGTATACATAAGTGGGGGTATTTCATTGTTTTCTCATTGCACACCATGTGTTTCGTCATGATGAGGAAATCTATTAAACTGTAAGTAATTACATATTTTTTAATGCTTGAAATCACCAATTTAATTAATTTATTATTATATTAAATATTATCGATACTGTCATGTTGAGACAACGCAGAAACTGACGTCTAAGATAAACGTTTAGATGTACAGGGAAATAAAGTTGCTGTCAATTATGATGAACGCAATTTGAAATCATTGGTTTAGGTTTAGTCTGTCTATAACGGCATTTTAGCAGTCCATTTGCGTAACGACAACTCTTTTGTCTAGTAGTAAAAGTGAAATTAAAGTGAGAATATGTGCATTCCACTATGCTTTGGAACAACAGGTTTGTTTACAACCTTTACACAATTCTTCATGACAGTACAAATGGTAAGTCTGTACTCAGCGTCTGAGAAAACGTTTGGTCGGCTAGGAAATCATCTTTTTGCGGAGTTGAGTAATATTAACGTGACTTCGACAATGAAGGATTTGCGTTTAAAGCTAAGGGTTCGTATAAGCTGTTGGATAATCAAGAAAAAGTTTGGGAGTTGACAATTTCGTTGATGGTATCACTCCATTGAATTCTGCTAATATTGAAAATAATAATGTTTGGAGGTAACACAAAAAATTGAAGAATCAAGAATTCTTGCAAAAGCTATTAGTAATTAAGTCCTAAGTAATCCAGTAATAAGTATTAATGCGATTTAAATATGTAAATGACGATGAGTATATTAGATAAAAAAATGTACGCATAAATACTTCATTTATTTTGGACACAAATTATTGTAGCTTTACAATTTAACTTAAAAGCGACATTTACTAGTCCCAAAGTGAAGCAAATTAATTGAAGCTTGTCCCACTACACATTCCCTTGCTCGTCGATACCAGTGGACAGCTTCGACAAAGTCCTTTTCAACCCCAGTCCCATATTCGTAACATTGTCAAGTGCGTGTTTTGCTTAAGCTACACCTATATTTAAATTTCCTATCGTTGTTATTCCTAACGTCATTTCATCTTTGTCAGCCACCCTTCTATAAATTTTCACGGCTTTTCCAATGTCTTGCTAAACCCCTCTTCCAAATTCATAGCATTACCCAAGGTTACAAGAACCTTCTGGATTGCCCACCGTATCCGCTTTTGCGTGATATTTTACAACTTTGATGTGTACTCCGGCTAAAATTCTGCAAGCATACAAGTCGTGTTTTACATGCTTCTGGGGTGGGGATATGGATAAAACCGTTTCATAATGGGTAATCGCGTCAGAGAGATTATTTATTGGTCGATAACATTAAGCTGCGAGGTAATGTGCATTCCAGGATGAACTGTTGTGTTCCAATACTTATTTGGCATCATGTAGATCTTCTTCTCTAGAAGTAGCGTCGAATTGAGTTGATTGATATTTTGTGGACTTGGGATAGCATTCCGCTCGTTTTTCATAAGGTTGATCTCGATGTTCTGGTAATAAACTTGGTGTAGACATTGAATCACCTAAAATGATAACTGCATCATTGAATTTTTCATGGGTAATGAGAAGGTTTGCCTTTTCATACAAGTGATTGACCCTTTCGAAAGCTTTTAGGGACGACGCAACCCCATATCTCTCAAATAGTTTGTCTCCATAATTCATTTCTAAGCAATAAAGGCTATCTTTAATGATTTTTGCATGTTTTTCGTATTATTCCAGTGTACATTTTCTAGAGGAATGGTCATCTTTGGAATTATCAGGTTGCTTTCCGATAGCATTATGGGCTAGTTCATTCCTTGTATTAAGGTTGGAAATAGCTTTGTTTTCTTTGACATTGTTGCCCTGGTTTCTGGTATTCCGAAGGAGCAGAATTGCGGACAATAGGGACATGTCCCATTCTCCAAGTAGTTTGTCGTTTAGGGAATTTTTGTTGAAATGCTTGAACCTTCTTGTTTGGGAATCAGGTGGGATTAGAATGGCTAGTAGCTCGGCATATACAATCATCTAGCCATTCGTTAATTGTCTGATCTTTCCAGAAGCTTTTAAAAACTTAACGAAGGTGTTGACAAGAGTTTAATATCATGTTGTCCAGCTTGGAGTACAGATCTTTTTCTGAATATGAACTCGTCAATATATACTTGTATAATATCATTATAGATTAGTATTATAAATAAAGACTTGTTCACTACCATTAAACGACATGTTGAAAAGATGCTTATTGTACGAATTTAACACAGCATTCATTTAGATGCACCAGCTACTCGGAATTAATATGCTAATAGAAAATCGCTACAAAACCTTCTGTAGTGTATGTCAATGTTAATATGTTAAAATTCTAAATTGATATCAGTTAAATTAGGACATAAGACTTGCTAGCTTTATGGTTAGATTGAATCGGCTAAAGGATGTATATCTGAAGTGATTGATAAGTGTACATTTAACATCATGGATTAATTTATATAAATATATGAAACACAGAAATTCATTCTTAGAAGAAAATTTTTGCATGTCGTACGTTTGAATGTTTAAGTTTTAAGGGACAATATCACAGTTTAATTTATGTATAATATATTGGAAATTGTTAGCACAAAATCTAAACACTACCTCATGACAAAACAATATTCTTCTTCAAAACTCAAATACAATGAATGTTAGCGCCAATGACAAGCCAGAACCAAGAAAAAACAAATACTACTAGAACATTTCCGGACATGCTACAAGGCCCGACCTTTTAATAAACTTAGGCCATCATTCAAGTAAACCAGTGTTGCAAATCAATAAAATTTGTTCACCTATTAAACGTGGAACGTGTGTACTGTAAAATAGAACCTAAGGCGATGTAAACGTATTACCATTAAAATTGAAATATTTTCCGGAAACTTTGAGTGGATCAATGAAACATGTGTGCCAAATGATTTAGCAACATCGAAGCTATTTGCTGCAATTACTTAAATCTCTTGCTTTCAAGTCTTGTTTTATTTTGAGGAAATTATCACCTTTAGCATTTCCATTTTCAAGCACTTCAACACTTTCATAGTCAATCAGACCAACTGTTGGAAAGTTGTCTAGGTAGTTTAGTGATTATATTATCCAGTTTGAATATAGTTGGATGCATTTGTGAGTAATTTCTAAATATTGCATAGTTTTGCAGTACGTCTGCGTCATGGTCAACATTTATCATGGTGATACAGCTGAGCCATTTAATCTAGATGTTTTGTATTAAAATAATTCGATCTGCTTTAACAATCGTTTTTCTAT